>JAODUK010011382.1:15000-29204 GCA_027564635.1 Typhlichthys eigenmanni | reverse complement strand
CAATGTACCCTCACTTGCGAACAAGACCCCGAGGTACTTGAACTCCTTCACTTGGGGTAAGGACTCATTCCCTACCCGGAGGCTTTCATTAATCAAGCAAAATATTTACTGTATGTGTATATATTATTCTTTTGTCACAAGTAACACGTAATGTAGGTGATTTTGGTAAAGTAATAACTTTCAGACTGTCCTCTCTGGTGGACTAACCACAGCTGTTTGAAACTGATGTCATTTTGAGTTTGGCCCTCTGATATGCTTGGTTTCATCTCTCTGAAGAGCGGCATCTGTTTGTTTTTGCAGGTGTTTGTCAACCAGGCAGGATGTGTGGATGAAGAGGAGGAGCAGGACACACATCTGTGATGAAGAGACCAGATCAGCAAGGCATTTAAGGCATTAAGGCGCAGGCATTTAAGATGAACTGGAGGATGGTCTGCTTTACTGTGATGGATAAAAGGAGAGTGGGGAGCAAGAAATAAGGCAGGATAAAAAAAAAGAAGCAGGAAGAAAGGATGCGAGACGATGTGGGGAATAAAGAAGGAAGACAAAATGTGATCCAATGAAAGCTAAGTTTCTGCTTATGGCAAGCAGAGTGCTAAGCAGACACTGGAGCAGAGGTTGCGTTATACTTCGCTATCTGTCATTTTGACGGATGACAAACCTGTTATTACCTGTCATTTTTCTTTTCTTTATGATTATGATTTTGATGATGATAATAAATAATTATATAGATAATAAGGGATTTATTTAATTTATATGAATAACAAGCTTAGAGATTTTGCCTTTAGTAGAGGCATGGAGAGAAAAGGTGAGCAGACACTGGTCACTTTCCATGTCAACACTTGCGTAGCATAAGCCACTGGCTGATAAACTTGATCAGTATTACTTTCTTGTCCTTCATCCTCCACGGCATCAATCACCATGTTTATTAATGGAATCATATTTATTTGTCTTCTTTAAGAAACTTCAGGCACTTCTATCAAGGTCATGCATGTGAGATCAAAGACAAGACATGAGAATAGTTCAATAATATACCCACCAAATGGACGGTTGTGGTTTACTCAAAGTTACAGTAGATCACCCATAGTTTTCTGATCTGATGTCCATCTGTTTTTTTTTTTTGCTTTATTGTTAAAAGAATTCAGTCAATGACGGAAAATAATTGATTAACGCAACCTCTGCACTGGAGATATAAGATATGATACTGTACATGTTCATGTCAAGGTTGTGTTCATGGTCATTTGGAAATATTAGTCAGTTCCTAGGCTCAAAGGTCTTTACCATTTGGATGGCCAGCATACTATGGGTTCTGTCTATGTGTATTTGAAGAGCTCTAAAACGCATGCTGTGCTGTGTAACTTGTTTAAAAGTGTTATCAATTTAGAGTGCACAATACTTACTGTACTGCAGTGTTTGCAGGGCTAACATATCAAGCTAGCTTAAAGTCATAGTCTGTCATGTTTTTCCAGCCTTAATGCTTGAGAATATACAGTAACCTATATACAAGAGCTTGGAGGCAGAAAGATGGAGTTCCAAGTTGTCATGACAACTATGCGAAGATTCGTTGGTGAGTTGTTGTTTCGCACATATTTTTGTTCCTCCCTGAATTTAACAAAAATTGAACATGCAGAATGACTAAAGTAAAATTGTTACCTGTTCCTCAAATACCTCAATAGTTTGCATAGTAGTAAAACAGCTGTGCTTATTCACAATAATTAATGTGTCTTTGACCAAATGGCTGACTTGCTTTTAAAATCATCGGGACCAAGTTGTTCGAACATTAGTCAAATAACTTTAGATAGCTACTCTTAACTTTAACTAGACTATGCTTATTAAACTTAAGTTAGATTTACTGAAGTTATATTTAATCAGAAATAATGTGATGAACGTGGTAGTCCTAAGGACCATGCCCAAAGGCCTATAGAATCAGTAAAAAGATATTTCATGTAAATAGCAAATTCTCACTGGATTTGCAGAAGTCTTTTATAAAGATGCCACTGACATCTGACTCTTTATGTCAATAACATCCTACTTGCTTTGGACAGAAAATATAACAATCTTCAAAAGTAAGGTTTGGCACTTTATCATTGCACTTGGAAATAGTGAGTATCATTGTTAAACTGCTTCATGATAAGTGTATTAAGTGATAGTAATATCTCTATTTTGCTTATAGGAATGGTTGTTTAGCTGAGGATGTTAATTGTACAGTCTTCAACAAGCTGTGATTGCTATATTATGTGCTGCTAGCCTAATATGCTTCTTAGTGTTGGAATGGCTGTTGTATTTACCTGGAATACTGACTATGATACAATGACAATGAAAACACTGGCCATTCTAGTGTAAACAAAGACCTTTAATATTTTAGTTTAAATTAATTTGAAATTATGCTCAATCATCAGTTGTTTATTTCTGTCTGAAAAGGCTGCATCAACTGGAGATGGAAATGTATGTAAGCAACACTGCACACCTTGTTTTTAAATGGTAAATTTGCTCCTTGTATGATTTTAGAAGTTGCATTAATTATCTCTTTGTTTTGCAGGCATCATTGCCAAAAATATTTTCCTATGTATTATGCCCTTTATTTTTTATGTTTTCATCAATTGTATAGTTACGTATGTGTGTGTATACATACATACATATACACAGTGTGTGAATATACCGTATATATGCAGTATATGGTTTTGTGTTGGTTGTAATGCACTTCATCTGCTTTGCAGGATTGTAACAAAGATTTTGCTCTATACTGTTACTGGCTGCAGTATGCAGATTCTTTCAATCCCCTGCCTTTCTGGTGGTATAGAGAACAACTGCATCTTAGTGATGTGTAGTTGGTGAACGAGTCAGCTCTATAGTATGTGTTGAATTATTTTTTTACATGAATGATGAGAGTAGACTCCTGTCTAAGAGCTCATTTATTTATTTTTTACCCCATTTTATTTTGTTAATTAATGGGAAATGGAATAATAGGCTGTTATTCATCTGTCAGGACCATGTGCTTGAAGGTGAATAACATAGCTTGAAAGGTGTTGGAATCAATGTCAAGTTTATACACAGTAGCCTATATGCATGCATATCCATATGTTTTCAGTAGAAAACATCTACGGATAACATATCAGGCACAAATCCAAATCCAAGTTATTTAATTGATATTACTCTTTAAATGAAATATGTGAATACAAATATTACTCCAAAAAATGCTTTATTTTTCGTGCGTAGGAATATTTGCTGATGTGACTTTATGTAAAATAATCTGCAAGACTATTGGAATTACAATACTGCATGTTAAAACCTGATATTTTTATAACAAAAATCATGTAAAAGAATGGTAGGCTATTTTGGAAATTAGAAGGTTAGGCTAATTTAAGTGGTGTACTTGCACTCATATCAATCATATGTCAAAATATTGCCTAATTTGCCTGAATTTTAAAAGCCAGAACTGGTACCAAACCAAGTTGTTTTCACACCAGTGTTTTAGTTGATCAACATCCACCCAACATAGCAGGACTATATTATTCTCTAAAACCACTATTGCAAGAATAAAACAATAGTTAATCCAGCCACGGACTTTTCTCTCCCCACAAAATATTGTATCCATATGACAATATTTCTGTACTTTTTTCTTTTTTCTTTCATATCTATAATTAATAATGTATATGAATAATATCTATACATATTTTGTTATTTTTAAGCAAATATTTTCATGTTCTTTTCAGCTTTTTGTTGTAAGAGGTTAACAAGAGTAATACACTTTGGAGAAAAATGTTTTTGTCTTGAGTATTTCTGCCGTAGGTCACACTCTAGCTCTAGCTTGCCTTTGTGACTTTATGGGCTTGACATTACCTAAAAAGAACGAGATGGATTACAACATACAGAGGGGTCTTAACTATAACTATTGCTATGCTACATTAATTTTTAAATTACATGTCTCAGCAAATTAGATAACTAAAGGACAAAAAGTATTACACCCCATAATATTTGAAGGATTAGCAGACGCCCATTGTTTGCTTTTTATTCAATAAACTATGTATTTATATCAAACTCTACCGCAAACAGACATAAATACGAGAGCTCACATAAGAGGAATCATTAAACTTTTCAAAATTCGTTAATTTATTTATTTGTATGGTGCAATAAAAACATTAGTTATTTATATTACGATCCTAAAAACATAAAAATATGAATCCTAAAACGATAGACTACAAAATGTTTGCCTAGAGTTTTAAATATGATCATATATATACATTTTGAAACTCAATGGCAATGCTATTGTTTAAATGTATAAAACCATCACTACAAACATTATACTGTCAGGCAATGTCAAAGACTGCTAAATGTCAGGCGCAAGCAAATATATGGGTCCTTAAGAAAGCTAGCTGCGCAGTGCACTGCAGATGGAGTGGAATTAGCTTCAGCTACTAAAACATGGTTTGCACTGCCTCTTGTCTAATATGTTTATTCTACAGACTAAAATAAGTGTAATATAATTTGTTTTTATATAGTTAGATAAATAGTGTATTGTATTTGATCGACAATATTCTTCTTTTTCAAGCTAACCCTAGCCAGTTAGCCTACTAACGTAGCTGGCATGGCACGTCATCTAGCCAGCTCACTTAACCTAAGGGCATTTTATTGTATGTATTGAAGTCCTTACCATTATCTGTTTTTACCATTATCTATTTTTCCACGTTTTCTGTAAGTTCAAGTCAGGTCGACTGTCCACCGTCTTTAATGTTAGTTAAAGTAGTTACGCTTACGTTATTGCCTCTGTTTGTGCGTGTATAGATATGGGATTCATTATTTGTCATGGAATATGCTAGCAGCTGTCACTGACAGTACACTGCTGCTACTCTTGATTTAGCCTACGGTAGCGAGGCTGGTCCATTTGCCGTAGCGTAGTCTTTTGTGTGCTGTGTATGTGTCTTATTTACAGTACGTTGTAACTTCAAAATTTAACTTTAACTTTGATATGAATGTGTGTATCCCGTTTGACCAGAAGCTTATGTTGCGCTCATCTCTTTCTTAAAGGGCTGACTTGACCGCCAACTTCTACGACGTGAGCTAGCTGCAGCATCCTGTTGGATAGTAGGACTGCTTTGCCACGACTTCAGAGGGTCGTGAGCTTTGACCTTAACACACCTGCCCTTCACTGCCATACGCTTCTAAACACGCGCCGCGCATATACAACAAAGTATCTGCCGACACCTGTCAACAATCCTAAGAGCTGTGCTGTGGCACACAACCGCTCATTCCCACCTCTCCCGTTCGAAAGAAGAGACAATGTATTGCCTGCAGTGGCTCCTGCCAGTCCTGCTCATCCCCAAGCCGCTGAACCCGGCGCTATGGTTCAACCACTCCATGTTCATGGGGTTCTACCTGCTGAGCTTCCTGCTGGAGAGAAAGCCCTGCACCATCTGTGCTCTGGTCTTCCTCGCTGCCCTCTTCCTCATCTGCTATAGCTGCTGGGGCAACTGCTTCCTCTACCACTGCCAGGATGCCTCGATGCCCATTAGTGCCCATGACCCCGGAATCATGGGCACCTAGAGGTCGCCGCAGATACTGGGAGGAGTGGTCTAGGCTGGTGGTGGTCGAGGAGGTGTCGGAGAAGAGAATAGTTATGCTGTAGGGAGGGGGGTTGGGGGGAGGCTAAGGGGTCTAACTATTGGGAAGCATGAGGGTCGGTCTGAGTGGAGGTGTGCCAGGGTTGGTATGGAAGTTTATGCTGTGGGAGAGAGCTGGACGGGGGAGGTTTGTTGGAGCATTGTCGCTGTGCTGACACTGGAAGCCGCGGGGAACCTTTTTGATACCTTTGTCGACAAGTTAAGGTATTGTCAATGTGTTGTAGCTGCCAGGGAAACTATATTTCACTTTATTGGCCATAGGGCTATTAGTGGGGGCGCAGGGGGATTGCTGTTGAGTATGATGAGGTGCTGTCCTCCCCTCCTGCCCCATCCCCAATCACACACACTCCTACTGTCCTCCTATCTTTGACTTTGTGAGCAAGACTAAGTGGAGTTACTGGATGGGAATGGAGGAGGAGGATTGGAGAGGACTCCCTCAGCTGACACGCAGATGAGACGCCCCTGCTTCTCATCTGCTGTTGTTGTCGCCATCCTAATGTGTGTGAAGGATAAACCGTGAGAAGACCTGCATATACCTAATGTTTACAGCCCAAGGATCTTTCTCTAGTCAGTCTTCTTGGACTGCCAAACATGCAGAACTGAAATATAAAGTGTTTGCTACACCAGTGATGAGCTGTGGCCTGTTGCCATGGCTAACCACTGTGTTAAAGATTTCTGACTCTGTTCTGGTGTTATTAAAACGGTTTTTCCTTCTACCAAACTGTTAGGGAAGGCTTTCCCCACACAAACGTATTTACTTATTTTTTATATTAACCGCCACTGCCCCCTGTTGGCCAAAACTGCTGGCATAATTTGGTATTTTGTCTCCATGCTCGCATTCTAAGAGGGATGGCCGTCTGGGAATCTCACTGTGGCAAGGTTCTGGAGAATATTGTTACAGGTTTGCAGTCAACAGATCTGTTAAGTTTCATGCAAATCAGCAGCAATATGGCATCTGTTGTAAACTTGTTTAGAACTCCCATCTTGACTGTCTGCACACAGGACATATGTAAGGAGACTAGGAGAGCACAGATTGTGGACAATCACTTACCATGACTATGCTGCGAAACAATTGTATGTCTGAGAACATATTGTGAAGTCTGAGAAACTTGCGTATCGTGTCATCAGCGTTGAATGACAGACATTGGACACTTCATCCTTCAGGTCTTTCCAGGTTGTCTTTACCCCTGGACAAGGCATCAGATCTTGAAGTGTTCCATCTTGCGCATGGGTTCCCTTTTTTTTTCTTATTTCTTTCTTTCATAGATTAATTTTAACTAAAATGCTTAGAGTTCCCAACTGTATGAATGTATGTGGGTCTGAGAGATTATTGTATTTTATGACATGCTGATCAGTGTAATTTGTAGTGATGCACACACATATTGGTAAGATTTCCAGCAACAGAAAGTGAAGAATAAAATCAAAATGTGTTTCCTGGAAACAAATTCTTTAGCGCAACAGTGATAAGTTTACCCAGGTTGATCATTGTCCAATAGGTGGTTACCATTTTTTTTGTTTTGTTTTTAGGCATATCAAATGGGAAGCTTGGTGCAATAGGAAGCAGACTTCACCGGGTAAAAAGTACATAGTTATTTGGCCATTATGACAAAAGATTCTGTGAAGATGCTGATGTCAGTTCTTTGCCAGTGTGTTCCAATGAGTGTTTCTGCCTCAAGTGTTACGTGTATTGAGCCTTCAGATACAGGCTAGTGTTTCTACTGTATACCTGACAAGGTGTATCTAGCCTCTTTCATAGTGCTGAATTTGTTTTATTGCTCCAATTGCGTTAGTTTTAATTTAAATAAAGTTTCTTCCTCCATGTTTTCAACTTTTGTTCAAATAATGTGACAATTGTCATCAATTACTGATTGGGTCAATATGTTTTCATCAAACATACTGTATCAATGCACTCTATCATAACCCATTAGTTATGTCTCGCTTGGTCTATTTCAACAATAGACTTAAGGTTTGAAATAAAAATATAAATAAATATTTTTAACTTTAAGAAATGTCATGGAGGATGTCATCTATGTTGGGCTATAAAGGCTGTAGCTGCTTAACATTCAAATCAAGTTATAATCTCCACTGTTTCATGGAGAGGAAACATGGATCGCCAGCTCCTTGTATTTGGACTACAAACTGTTCCCCAGTAAGCTGCTAGTCTTGAAGCCAATGCAGATGTGGTATGAGCATATGTGGCTGTGCTCTGGATCACGAGGGTGGTTCAAATGTCTGGGTTATATGGACGTGCTGTCATCGCTTGCTCTTCCCGACCCAAACATGTCTACATTAGGCTATTAGCTTGTTGTGATAATGGCTGCCGGTTAAAAGAAACTACATTCCACAAAATGTTATTTATACAGCCTACTGCATGTTTATATACATATGTTACCTATTTCTTGATCAATCAATGTGCAACATACTGTCTTTGTTGCTGGTTATGATTCCCAAGGAAAACTTTTTTCAGAGGTTTGTCCTTGATTTCAATCGATCACAATAACACTTCTGAACATGTCAAGTTGTATTACATTTGATAATTAAGGCGATACACAAAACGGGTCATATTCACATAAACTCAGGAAATTTTCACATTCAGAGATGTTATATAAAAATTAATATGTATGTACACACATTCTACATGTTTACATATAGTAGTCACACTATAGCCTACTGTAGAAAAGCTTGTTCATTTAAATATTTATATCTATAAACATTAATTTATGCAATCATAATATATACTGTATTACAAAAACAAATACAACAAAATCTGTAACCCTTTACAAAGGATCAGACAAATTAAACTTTAAAGTAAAAATCTTGATTCCTACCGTCCTTACCTGCATCTTTATGTAATTTGTCATTTGCTCATTAAAAACTACTATTGTCATGTTGAGCTATGTGAATGAATTAATATTTTAGGGCAATTGTTTTCAGAATATATCTTTAGACACATCTTATCACTTATTAGACACTTCTCTGTCCTTATTTTAATTCCTTTACTTTCTTTCCTTCTTATGCTGTTTTTGTCATTCTACTGCTGTTTCTGAAATATGTACAACTGATAACTTGTTTTCAATCATTTT
Organism: Typhlichthys eigenmanni; assembly: GCA_027564635.1. Classification (NCBI taxonomy): domain Eukaryota; kingdom Metazoa; phylum Chordata; class Actinopteri; order Percopsiformes; family Amblyopsidae; genus Typhlichthys; species Typhlichthys eigenmanni. Next base: position 20,506 of record JAODUK010011382.1, on the reverse strand, counting down.
TATCAGTATTTGCACTTTAGTATATCTCAAAAAGAGTTGACTATTCCATGGAGGCTCCATCTGCACTGGGCCTACTTTAAGTGAAGTTCAGTATCAGATATCAGCACATTAAGTACCCCATTGGAAAAGCAGCACTTGTTTTCCTGCTAAGACCTTTAGAAAATAACAAAAGCATCCATTTGAAAAACAGACTACAACAGTACACCTGGAAACTAAAGATACATTTTCTGATTCTAAAGATGTAATTTATACAGCAAATGTTTAATTCCCATGCCATTCTATACTGACCTCTCAGCAAGACTTTTATTAGTCCAGCCGGTGAGGTTAACAGTCAGCCTGACCACATCCAAATATATCTTGTCACAGTAACATCCTAGGCCTATGGTGTTTCCCAACCCAACCTACAGTTTCCCAGAATGACCAGCAGAGGACAGTATTGTTCACTAAATGGGGTGGGGTGTGGTTGGTGACCATATAACTATATGCTGGTGACACATGGAAATTAACATTTGAGGTATTCTGAGGTTACTTAGACAAAGTTATTGGCAAAAAAGGAGAACAATATATGGCTGGGACCAAAACACAATATGCTACACTGTTTACTGTCATAAACAAAAATATATTTTTGGGTACCAACTTGGAATGAAGATGTTGTTTCATTCACAGTTCAAGGTAATAATTACACTTAAATGTATGAAATGCATGTTTACATTGTTTCTCATTTTAGATACATTTTATACATTTTTGGGAAACTACACCTCTGATTTGCCAAAGTCCTCCAGAATGTGTCACATCAACATTCATCAGCATTCTGTTGATGCCTAATATTTGCATGGTATCAGCAGGAATATATATACATATATAAAAGCAGAGCAGGAAATCCATAATGAACCTTCATTATTGTATATCCCATACTGTACATTGTTTTGAGAAAAGTTAAACCTTGACTTCCACACTAGAAGCCTGCCAGCATTTGTTTGGAAAAAAAATGCTGAAAGTTGCCATTACTGACATTTTATGTTTCAGGTTTTGAGTGTACATGTTATTTGTAAGAAGATTCAGATGCTTTGATGTTGTTTAGACTTGTGTCATGTTTGGATATTTCCAGGTAAGTTTCTTCCATCATGTGTTCAGTTCTAGCAATTGTGCGGTTCCCTTCTGGTTGGTTTTGGCAAGACAAGGAAGGTTCCTAAAAACAATTTGGCTTGTGTGAAGTGTGAATCCTAGTCCCTAAGAATGCATTGTTAGCATGTCCAGGTTCTATAGTATGGTGATCTCTGTGTCCTGGTTCTGGTATGCCTCCTCCTGCATCTGAGTGTAAAGCTGCTCCATCTTTTGGAAGGCTAGAAATCCCTTTTTACCTGCAGAGAGAGATTTGATACAGTATAAATAATGTGTTACTGAAAGCAAAGTACCTCCCGTATAGATTGTAATGGATTAGATGAGAAGAAACATTGTCTTGGCACTAGGTGTGTGTGTGTGTGTGTGAGTGAGAGATAGATACATACATACATACATACATACATACATACATACATACATACTGTACATACCAAAGGAAAGAACAGTCTCTCTAGCTGCACTACGAAGATCTTCCTCAGATGCCCTCCACATATCTACTATCTGGTCCACACATTCTGTTGCCTGAGAAAAACACACGCACGCACGCACGAACGCACGTATGCACGTTGATGATAAGGTACCAATTCAATCATCCAGGTCAGCTAAAAAAGATACAGGAGTATTTGGATATATAGCTGTACATTTCAATTAATAATTTCCACAGTATGTTTCATATAGGTGTCCAGCCTTCTGACCTTAGATATCCATCTATATACATACATATATATAAACACATCATTTGAATGTGTGCTCACCCTGATGTTCTTGAGCGCTAGGCATGAAGCCAGTTGGACCTGAATATCGTTCTGCTTCAAACACTCTGTGTAGTAGATTATAGCCTGGACACAGACGCAGAGACATTCTCATATACACATGTACATGTCTGTGACCACATACAGTATTTCTCACCACAGACAACAGCACCACCTTGAGGCCATGTGTGCTTGTTACCTTGCTCCTGAAGGTTTTGCAGCCTGCGGCCCTGCTCAGGCAGCTGGCCGCAGCCTTGCACACCTTGTGGTTTGGGTCCGCCAGCAGACCAGCCACTGTCTGTAAGGTTTGGCAAAGTGGGATGAGGTCTGCTAGGCTCCGCCTCCTTAGCTTCTTCAGGACCCGCCTCCTTTTTGAGCTCTGCAGGGCTGATACAAGGTGCACTACAAGGAAGGAAAGAAGGATGTACTTACTGTAGATACAATCATGTGCTATAGTGTTTAAGACCAAGACCAGCAAGATGTGCTGGTCCCCATTTAAACATTTGTTGTGTGCAGGTGCGTACAATATGTGTGTCCCAGATTTATATTAAAATATAAGGATGAAACACAGAAACTCTTCTGAAACACGACGAGGAGGTGGGGCCTCGCATAGCTCCTCCCGCTTTGCAATATTTATTTCCTGATAATTCTCCTCAAGCATTACACATCTTTACACTTGGGGGGGTAGAACCACCGCCAAAAACGAGATGATTTCAAATAATTGCCGGATAATTATGTATCTTATTACCACTTGTATGGCTGCATGATGAACTATGTGGGTGTTCATATTTCTGGGGGCTCTGGTTGGGGTTACAGACCCAACACACACTGACTGAATTTTGTGGCGTGACCACGGGCACTGCTGTTGACAGACAGGGTCCAGATGGTAGAAAGCCGCAATGGTTAGAATTCCCTCACGTTCTCATATTCTACAACTACAACAGAATTCCTACCTTCCTGGAAGTAGGAAATACGAAGACCAACAGGTCTTCCACAATAATTCTTCCCACATTTTAAAAGGCTAAAATGTATTTAATTATTGAATTAATAGCAAGAAGTAATAGCATAACATAAATATTATTTCAATTATAATGTGCTTTGATTTACAGGCAGGGTCAGTTATTCTTGCTAACTTCAGATCAAATCAAAACAGTATCGCTCCGCGGCGCCTTCTCACACATAGAAATGCATTGTGAAGCAAAGCGTAGTGCTGCGGCTTTGTTGATGAGCCGCGTTTGCCACTTTGTTTATGTTCCTCTTTACCGGGCCAGGGCTGTGTAGAAGTAACATCATTTTTTTCAACACGACACGCACAGAGAACGTTAAGCTAGCGAAATGCGAGTAGATATTGAATGTGACAATACATTTATTAGCTTACAATTTGCTTGCATTGTAAGTGATTTATTTCATACATCATTTATAGATATATTTATATTTGGATTGGAATCATTCAAATAACAATGCGCCTTCGAGCAAGGCAGAGGGGCCGCCTCAGAGACTCTTGGTACCTGACAACCTCTGGGAGTACAGACCTTCTCTGGAGAGGTGTGAGATGTGCTGTCCAAGGTCCTGGATGTTCCAGCGCTTCAGGTAGACGGACAGCTGGAACAGGGTGACCCTGTCTGGGCTACACACCTGCCGAGGGCTGGGCACCATCCAGCAGCAAGCCTGCACCTGCTGGAGTAGGTGGGAGAACACTACGCACACACACACACACAACCACTCAGCTGTAGTAAACATTAAAGGCCTCTATGACATTCTTAAACTGCATGTGCATGCGTTGTTTATTCACATTCCCAGATACCCTGCTACAGTTTAATGCAGCTAATATGATGTACTATACCGTTCCCTGATTGGCCGGGCTGCTTGGCCTTGACCTTATGTGTGTAGCGTTTCCGTAGCGTCCTGGAGAAGCTGTCGGCATGGCAACAGAAAGGGGAGCTGAAATTGCTCACACAGTCTTTCCAGAATGACAATAAATCTTTAGTTCTCTGGCTCTTGGGGAGGACTATATGAGATGGGAGGAAAGCAGAGGAGACTTTATTCACCAGTAACTTCACTGCCATCTTGATCTAAACAATCATATAATATAAATAGGCAATACAAAAATATAGACAATAAATGACCAGGCAGCAAAAGCAGCCATGGGCACGGTTCTACTGACTGTTGCTGGCAGAGATGCTGTTGTCATTCTTCTCCAGCAGCAGACATCTGACTCGGTCCAGGACGTCAGCCTGGAGAGCCATCTCCTCCAGCACATCCCTCCTGGACAGAGTGGACTCCACTGTCCCTAAAGCCTTGGTGAACAGGGGGGATCCACCACATCAGAGATGAACACAGTATCCTATAGTTATTCATTATAAAGTATGATAATGATAATGTTAATTTTCATATGAACCAGGGTGCATTCATATGTATCCATGGAAACATAATATATCTCAGATCTCAGCAGCAGAATCAAGCATTTTCTGTCCAGTCACTATAAGGTCATTTTCTCCAGTGGAACTACTTTCAGCAAAAGCGGCACCACCACACTTTGTCAGTTTATCCAAGGCGCTGGAACCATATACAGGCATATGCAACCACCCATGCCGTGTGGAGCGGTATGTTGTCACTCTTATAGGTCCTACCTGTAACAGTATGCTGCAGATATCCAAATGAGTCTCTAATGCTTGGTCAAGACCCCAGTTCCCAGAAGTCAAAGGGGCAGCCTCATCTTCTAACGCTAACTGGCTGTCTTCAGTGAGGAGACCCAGACTCTTTAGAGTGCTTTGTTGGAAAGAATCAATCCTGATAAATAATACATAGATACATCAATCAATCAATCAATCAATCAATCAATCAATCAATCAATCAGTCAGTCATGTACTCTCTCTCTCTCTCTCTCGCTCTCTCTCTCTCTCTCTCTCTCTCTCTCTCTCTCTCTTTTTACTCACCCTGTGTCTCTCAGTCTCAGGCTGCCCAGACAGGAAGTGTCATCATCAGCGTTGATGTCATTTGACAGGAAGTCAAAGCTACCCAGGACTTCCTCTACAGCAAGGTTCTCCTCTGACGAGGAGCTCTTTAACAGAGACAGGTCATTCTGTTTGCAGACACAAACACACACACAAGCACACACACACACACACACACACACACACACACACACACACACACACACTTTATGTTGATCTCATTACGAGATTTGTACTTTAGTATTGCTTTATTTTAACCAGTAATACTGTGTATAATTATTTAAAAAATGTTTTTTCTTGTGTTTATTTTAGTTAATTTGTTTTACAGTAAAAGCAGTTAATTTATTATTAAAGTAACAACACAAATTGTGAAGTGTCTTCTTCCTGGATGTGTGTGTGTGTGTGTGTGTGTGTGTGCGTGTGCGTGCGTGTGCATGCGTGTGCATGCGTGTGTACGTGTGCGTGTGTGTGTGCATGCCCCCCACACCTTCAGTATGGTCACCAGGTGACCTATCTGGCTCTCCAAGGCTCTCAGCTGCTGCTCAGAGCTGTTCTGCTTCCGGAAGGATCTCTCTAGCTCTGCCAGCAGCACTCCCAGCCTCAGTGTCTGGGCTCTGCGCTGCGCTGCGGTCACACTGAGCTTCTCCCCTCCTGGAGCTGGGAGCTGGGGGAAGTGGG
>JAODUK010011382.1:0-10000 GCA_027564635.1 Typhlichthys eigenmanni | reverse complement strand
ACATATGGAAATGTATTGTATAGCAAAGTGTAGCATTACGGTTGATATGAGCGGTGTTCGACACTTTGGGGCTGTGTAGAAGTACCAGGTTATTTTTTCAAATTTGACAAAAAGTGTATTGGTTTACAGTTAGCTTGCAATAGCTGACTTTACCTTTAAAATACTGAATCTAGTCCTTACATAGTTACCATGCTACATGATATTGTAATACTGTGTGCATGTGCGTGTATGTGTGTGTGTGTGTGTGTGTGTGTATGTTTGCTTTAAATGCAGACCCTTACCTCATACTGGTCTCCAGGACAGAGTCTAGCGAAACCAATCAGCCCTGCAAGTGAAACCACATGTGAGACACCAGCAACCTGCTGTTTGTGTGTGTGTGTGTGTGTGTGTGTGCGTGCGCGCGCATGTGTGCGTGTGTGTGTGTGTGTGTGTGTGTGTGTGTGTGCATGTGCGTTTGTGCATGTTCACCATTGTGTTTACAAGTCCACGCCATTTTATTGTTTGTGTGTGGTAACCTGCGTGCTAACACTAGCATGTAGGTATTTGTGTGTTTTTAATGGATTCCTGTTATATTGTATACCTGTATACTGTACAGTATATACTGTGTATGTGTGTGGGTGTGTTTGTTTGTTTATGCATGTGTAAGACTTGCGTGTTGTGTATACATTTGTATTTGCATGTGTGTTAGTGTAAATGCATTTGTGTGTGCGTGTGTGTGTGTACCTTTCATTTTGATGTGCAGTTCTCCCAGTAGAATCTCCAACTCTCCCTCCATCACAGACATATCCTGAGGACAGAAATACACATATTTTACACATATAGAAACATTTGTATTTTATTGTCACATTTTATTATTATCTTCTATGTTCTATTAGCAATGAGGATATTAACAGTACAACCCAACTCCTTACTGTCTTAGTCATTAACATAAACACTGTTTCAGTTCAGTGAAATCAAAACATGAAATCTGTGCTGGTGTGCTGCACTTTAACAAAGAAGTCCAGATGTTCCAACCTGATGTTCCATCCACCAGGGCTGCCAACTTGTGCCCATGTGTTAAACACATGGCCGTTAAAGTTCGTTAGAGTTCATGGTCAGGTTGGAGGTCACATACTGAAGGCTAACCTCCTGTTTGAAAACCAAGTGGCCAATTCACACGAGACCTTGGGCCCTCTTCTAGACAACATCTATAAGCGAGCGCTATGCTCCATTTTAAACTGTGTAATAAATGCAATGCAATGCAGCTACAGTGTGTTGCTACAGTTTTAAATGTATGGATCTATCTGTGTCTGTCACTGAACTCCAGATACGCCTGCATGCGTGGTCAAAGAGATGTAAATGATGACCGATGTTTCAGCCAGAGGGACAAATGTCAGCTAGAGACGACCTTGTTCAGAAAGGGTCAAATGTCTTTGCTTTGGGTCGACATGCTCATTCAATGTAAATTCAGATGTAACATAGAGAGACTGTGTGAATGGCTTTTCAGTTGCGTTAATGAACCATAAAGCCATAGCATGTGGTATAAAACATACACGATCGCCCAGGGACTGCTGGCCACAGGCTGTTTCAACTGGTACAGTCACTATGTGTTCTGTGAACGCACTTGGACCAGTCTAGACCAACTCAATTAGTCAGTGGCACTAGGAGATGACTGAAATGTCTATGTATACTCACAATAGTGTGTGCTATGCTTAAATACAGCATACTGTATCAGATGAATTACAGTGACACTTTTATTGTAAGATGTCACTGTTTTAGATTGACAGCCTGTGTTGTGTCTGGCCCATGTGTCTAGAGAAGTTAGTTTTGGTTCCCATCATGTAGAGATTTTACGGTGACGTACAAATAACAATTTGACCCCTGACGCTGGCCTCGATGAGACATGGAGACCTAGAGAGCTAAAACAAATAGCAAAACACAGACACACATGATTTGATAAAGCAATAGCGAGGTAGGTGTAGTGGTAGGGTATTACAAAAGCGTCATTGTTGAAACGTTTGGACTTATATTGCAGGGGAGGTCATTTGAAGGTCTCTCTGTTGGTAATGTTGTTATTACTTTTGCACTGTTGTAGATGTAATTACATGTTGTAAGCTATGCAGTGTCTACAGTATTATATGTTAATTTTATATTTTTTGTATTTGTTGATGTTAATTTTACATAATGTTTCATTATGATGTTATCTTATTTAAGTCCAATAGCCTGGATTATAAACTAATTTGAAGGCAACTGTTAACACTTTCAAGTATATTAAGTATTAAATATGAGCTGAATTGAACCTTTGCTATGAAAAGTCCTGACCATGTGTGAACCAGACATCTGTATTATGGCTGGCCAACACAGTACATGACTTCACAAACTGTTGGATGTGTAACGTGTTACAACAGTCATTTCTGTGTTCTTGCTCCAAAACTCACAACAGTTTGGGAACATTTCATATCCATTTTAAATGCATCCAAGTCTTAGAACATGAATATTACCTAATTCTTCCGAATAATTAATGTTATAAGTAAGCATATTAACAGTTAACAGATCAATTTGGCAATACTATAATGTGTGTGTAATTGTGAAATGGTTGAGGTCTAAGGGATCACAGTTTTGAGTTTGATGGTCTTTATTAATATATTACTATATACTAAATGGTAAATGGTAAAATATATACTACTGTATGTATTATATGTTGTGTATATACGTGCATGTGCATCTTCCAGTCAGTGTGCCTCAGTTGTGCAGACAAACAAAATGGTGGTGCAACCATTGCTGGAAGCAACTCCTCTCCACTGATGCATTTCATGGTAATTGGAGATACATGCTGATTATGCCTAGGTATTATGCATGTACACACATATGGAAATACCCTGACTAGAATGTTTTACATTAGCTATGACCTCACATAATGGTAGAGTACAATGTGAACAGGAATGTTTTGTTAATGGGGGAAATGCTCTGTGTAACTCATACACTATAAACACGGTGGGACCAATATCAAAACCTACACACACACACACACCTGGAGGCTGTGTCTGTGGTTGCGGCTGAGTTCCAGCAGGCTGTCTCTGGAGGCTTGGCTGGAAGGAGAGAGAGAGAAGGCTCTCTTCATGTTGATCGCCCCCTGACACAGACGCCACTGAATACAATAGGTCTCATAGAGCTCATCCACCTGCACACACGCACACATGCACACACAGAATGTTTTACAATACTGCAATACACACTCTGAGACAGCTAGATAGATAGATAGATAGATAGATAGATAGATAGATAGATAGATAGATAGATAGATAGATAGATAGATAGATAGATAAATGTAAAAGGGGTACCACTTTACAATAAGACTATCCTTATCAATAAGACATGGTTTATAATTTGTTTATTAATTAGGTTGTAAACACGTTATAACTCATTAATAAACATAAGTTATAACAGTTTTCAAGCGAGTTCATGCCAGGTCAAGTTACTGCTATATATATATAATGTTAAATGTCAGCTCTTGTAGGCCTACTACACAACTGTCAGTATTGAGAGGTTTCAGTCTCTCAATACTAAAAGTGAGAATTACCCCCCAACAGAGTAGGCTACTGGTCTGATACCAGCTCACCTTCTCCAGGTCATAAAGTGCTAAACTAATAAACTGTATTCCTCACTGAGAAGAAGACTGGGACTGGCAAACCGGCACGTCTGGTCACCCTATACCAATATCCACCACAGTAGTAGTGAAAACAGTTTGAGTTTGAGTAGATTTGTACTAATTAGACAAGCAACAGGTCAGCATTTTACAGTTAATTAACAATAGTATTTATAACCCTAGTAATATAAACCACCCATAAACCTGTAGTCCTACTCTAAAGCGGTGCCATGAGAACATGTACCGGTATACATGCATAATACAGACAATACAGGTACAGACAGACGGACAGATAGTTAGGTACCGTGCTGATTTGAAACTCCAATCTTCGTATACATCTTTCCAGCATTCTGATTTCCTGTTAAAATACAATCACTATTTGATCAGTTTATCAAATCAGGCTGTTTATTTGCATTCAGATCCCCTGCCAGTTCATGTCTTAATACAGTTTCCTTAATAAACACATCAAGTTAATTATATATAACGCTAACAACTATGCGATTCAAAGAGAGGTCAGTAGCAGCTCACCTTCTCCAGGTCATAAAGAAAACCCTGGCAATAGAGAAGAAGCAAAGTTATTACAGTGCTGGTCAGCATCCACCTACACAAGCACACTTGTAAATGATGGCTAGATGCATTCAACACACTCTGTGTAACTCACTGTGTGCTGTAAGTATGTAATACACAGTGAATTGTGTTGTGTTGTGTATATACAGAAAATGCTGTACTACACACACACACATGCACACACACGCACACACACGCACACACACGCACATGCACACGCACACACAATTTATATTTCTCTGCTCACCAGCCGAGAGTTTCTCTTGGTGTTTCTCTGTTGAGCAGACAGAAAGTCCATCTCTGCCTGGTGTCCCTCCAGGTAATCTCTAAAGGAAGTGACATCATTGATATCTCAATCTCAAGTCGTTCATTATAGTAGTACACAGTCAGAACGTGTGTTCTGTGTTCATCATTATTATTCAACAACAATATTCATCATTCAATCCCCTTTGTCACATTTGTAATGTTGCAATATAGCCCTGCTTATTATAAAGGTTTCATTAAGTTTTGTTGAGTCTTTCATTTCATTTTCTTCTTTAAGCATCAATACCACGGCCACGTCATGTTTAATAGAGGGTGCACACGTCTTAATAGTGTTTGAAGCAACACACTGTATACAGAAACACCACCCAAATGAATTAGCACCTGTGCCAGTAAGGCAGGCAAAAGCATTAACACAAACAGATATTTTATCTATTTCTGAAGGACATCTCTTTCTCAGATTCTTAGATATTTTGAGAAAGTCGTCAGGTCGGAACGGTGTCCATTTTCACCACCTGCCTCCACATGGAGAACATTATCCTAGGAAGTGACATGTGGTCAAATGCTTTAACACCCACTGCTGTTTGGTCTAGTCTGCATTCTCAATTGTTTGCCCTCACATTAGCTGCAAAAGTATCATAGGCCGAGATAGCCTAAATGATATGGTTTAGCACTGAATATAGTATATAAAAACTAATTTCTCCTCACTACTGTATGACCTGAATCGTCATCTCTCCAACCATGCCAGCTGGTGTGAATATAACCCCTGCCGAGTTCAACTGAACCATTGTGGGGAGTGGCCTCTTTATGGGTGGTCTCTATAGCTCACCCCAGAATGAGTATGTTAAATATGTGTACATACTTGAGGCCTCTGCGTAGTGCCTGGAATATTCTGTCCACCTGTTCAGGCTGATGGTTCCAGATAGCCCCACCCACTCTGCTGGAAGACAGGTGCGCTCTGGGAGACTTAGCCATGGCCGGGGCTTTGGAACGCAGGGAGGTCCTCGAGGAGGAGGGCCTGAAGAAAAGGAAGGAGAAGGACAGAGAGAGGGTTAAAATGTCTTGAGTATATTTACACACACAGACACACACACACACACACACACACACACCAACGCGCACATGCACACACACATGCGCACAGGCACACGCACGTATGCACACACACGCACACACACACCTTGATTTAAATGAAACATTTCATTCCACACATTGCACCAATAACATTGTATCTACCCATTTTAGACATGTCGATATTGGTCTCATACGGTTTCATAATATTGTTTTTTTTTGTGTGCGTTTGTTGTATTTTGGCCTCCTCTGTCTGTTTGCACAACTGCCTCTCTCAACCTCCTGCCTGACTGTTTTACACTTTCTCTTCTGTCTCTCACCCCCGTTTACAACACACACACACGCACACGCACGCACACACACACACACACACACGCACACACACACACACACACACACACACGCACACACGCACACGCACACACACACACAGGAAGTGCATTCCAGCGCAGGACATTAAGCTTGACATTGTGTTTCTCTCAGAGGCCGATGGGGATCCAGAGGTTTCTGTGTGAACCCTTAGCACCACTATAGCTCTGCTCCCACAACAATGGTCCGTCTGACTGTCTGCTGGTCTGTCAACCAGGAACAGATTCGTCTGCGGGACCAAGGTATTTCTCTACACGTATAAATCTTTTCTGCGTGGTTCAGTGTTGAACGATCCATGTGGATAGCGGCTGCCATTCATAGCTTCCATTGTGCAAACCTTTGGTGTTTAAAGGGGTGTACTATGTTACACTATTGCTTTACTGGGGCATTTGAAGCATAATAATACATATAAGGATGATGTATTACATACATACACCCTTTTATAGTTACAATAAATAGAATGCCTTGCTTTTAAACTCCCTGGCTCCCAACCTCTCATTGTTTTATATTTTCCTCTGCCAATATAACTGACCTTCCCATATTTGACCACAACAAACCAATTTTTATTTGAAATCTCTGCTCAGTCTCCTTTACTTAAGTCTTTACACTTTTTATTTGTATCTAATACAAATAATATGTATGTATGCTGTCTTAGTCACATTTTTTTATATTAGGATGTGTCTTTGTATTTGTAATGTAAGATGTCCTTGAGTGTCTTGACAGGCGTTCTTAAATAAAAATGTATTATAGTCTATCAGTATAAACGTGTTACTGTAAAGTCTATTATCAGTGTGTGAATGGCACGTCACACACCGCTGTCGCCCAGTCAGAGAGCTGAACCCAGTGAAGGAGCGACTTCTCTGGATCAAACCTCCATCTGACGGGGAGCTAAAGTGCAGCTTCACCGACATCCTTCCTGGTGAGAGAGAGAGAAAGAGAGAGTTAGAGAGTTTTATACACCTTTCTGCACATCAATCAGTTGCAACAAATTAAACAGACCAGTAAATCACATGATACTGTAGGTGACCAGCGGAAAGCGATGTTATACGATCAAAATCACGTAGGACATCACACACACATAGCATCTCTGTTCTAAAAGAAGTGGCCTCCGAAGACCAGTTCTGCCCCTGTACACGAGCACAGCACTCCTCCATAACACCAAGTATTCGTTAAAGTGGCCAAATCACCCATTAAACTATAGTTGAAATCCACATTCACCCTGGCCTTAACCATTTGGAAGATAACATCCACATCCCCATTAAAATCAGGCTTTCTATTTTTAATGTAGATGACCAATTTTGCCTAACCTAAAAGAAAATTCAGTTGATATTTGTGTTTGTGATAGCTTGTGTTAACGCTACAAAAGGTCTGTTTAGAAAACATCTTACACATTCAGAAAAACAGTAAAATGAAACATTGTCTCGCTGTAGTTGCAAAACAAATAGTGCTCATTAACATTTGAGTTCAACACAGATACAAAATAAAAGTAATATTCCATGTTTCACCCTCTCTACTGTAAGTTTTCCCACTTTTTGTACCATTGGCGTTATCCTGTTAGGTTTATCATAGATCACCAAAGGAAGTGCTCGTAGCACCACCTGTCCTCAGTAGGGGACCAGAGATGGAACAAAGTTCAGCTTTGGAAAGTGATCAGAAAATAAGGATTGGACACTGCCACCGTAGAAGGAGGTTAACAAGGACAATTCTGTTTTGTTGAGCTGGTCAGCTTTCAATTACACAAAAGCTGACCAATAAACCTGGTAGATTGTACTCCCAGGTGACTAGCCAGATTCACATGATTTTAGAGCTCTGGTCCAGCTAATTGAGTTTCCTACCCTAGGGTGACAACCTTTTGCTCTACATTTGACAGTGGGTTCTGACCAAACAGACGCTATAAGGCCACTACAGGCAGGCAGCTCTTTGAGATGTGAGTCTTTCAAATCCATTATAAAAGATGGTGACGTGCCCAATCCACATCTGTGGGTCTAGTTAACAGTCTGGACGTAGTGCAATCAAAAGGAAGCATCACAGCTGGCTAAGTGCACAACCCTCTGGCCACTTCTTCCTTAGGCAACAACAAAGTGCACTGAGGAATCCAGTGCAACTTATCCCAGGAAGAATCCAAACAAAACAGAGGATACCAGATTAATAATGATTAAACTGCGACCTCTGTATGACAGCTGGGTAAAAGACTATTTCCATTTACTATTATATTTGATCAGTTCTTCAGCATGAAAGATTCATCCCCAAGGAAAACGCCCAGTTATTTTATATGGTATAATTTTCCAGGTCAGCTCTCCTGGCCGCTCAGATTTCTGTCCTGGGCATTCACCCACCATCAATGTATCACTCTTTTCCAGTTTACCTTAGCAGAAGAAATACAGCTAAAATTACTTAGTCTTTATCACAGTATCGATGTCTCTCTGTGCTTTTACAAAAACAACATCATCAGCATAGGCAGAACATTTCAAATTCAAATAACAATCAGGAAACTAAACACCAGACAAGGTTTTCTTAATTTGTGCAAAAAAGGTTCAAAGGACAACATCCCTTACACACACAGAGAGATAGAGTTGTTGAGAGTTGAGAGAGTTGTTGTTAATTATTATTATATTGTTGTTGTTGTTGTTGTTGTTGTTGTTGTTATTACCCATATTACTATTACTATTATTATTGCCATATGACTGTGTCCTTTAATTATATAAACTGTTATTGTTCTTATTGTCATCACCACTGGTGTTATTACGGTGGGACTATTTGTCCTATTGTTTGTATATTGTTGTTCTTATTGAGTGCTACCTGCCCTCTAGCTTTGGCAATACTGTTGTAATAACTGTTAATAAAGCTAACTTGAATTTAATTGAATTGAGTTGAAATGAATTGAGAGAGGGAGACATTGTGTTTCTCTCAGAGGCCGATGGGGACACAAAAACGAAATAAAATAAAAGGAACAATAAATAAAATAAATAAATGTATACCTTTGCAATATGTACACTGTTACGTCATGCTAATAAAGTGATTTGAATTATGAGAGAGAGAGAGAGAGAGAGAGAGAGAGAGAGAGAGAGAGAGAGAGAGAGAGAGTCACAGAGCGGCAGAGGTTAACAAATTAAATCAAATAGAAACAAAGATGAAAATATAGATAAAATATGACAAATGTACTTGTCTCTCTCTCACTGTCACACACACACACACACACACACACACACACACACACACACACACACACACTCTCTGCTCATTAGCTATTTAATAACATATTAATATGACAAGTATACTTGATAAGTTATTGTTATTTTGGCCTTTCTGCCTGGTGACACATTGATTGACATCTTGCAGAAGGTATAAAGACTGCACACACAAAAAAAACCTACCCTGTTTCTAGGTTAAATCCAGATTAAGGCTAAAGATACCGTAACTGTTCTGCCAAAATGTTTTCCAACTGTAAAATATTGATTGAATATTAATAGACCACAGGCATATATGCAGGATAAATCCACATTCTTTCACAGAGGAGAATAGCATCCAGATGTTGATGCATGGTAGTTGTATATCTAACACTAATACCCCCCCCCCCCCACCCCCCCCCCCCACACACACACACACACACACACACATGTAAACGGATATGCATGCGCTTGCCCTACATCTTTAATGTGGGATGTGGGAATCACGGGATACAGTTCAAACAACGACATCGGTCCTTTTGTTCTGTGTTTACTCTCATCAGCTGTTTCTCACTAGCATGTTTCGCACACATAGGCTACAGCCATGTCTGGAGTTGTGACAATAAACCAAATGTATGCCTGCAAGGGCAAGGTCCTATAGGTTCAATTCCCTAGGCGGGGGATAATTAATTTGGTACTATATAGATTTAAGGGGCCTTTCCGCAAATGTCAGAGACGGAACATAATGCCTTCATTGAATCTTTTTACATGTTGTTTGCGGCAGAGAGATTTAGAGGTTTCCTTTTGACAACCATTTAACCATCACATCTGGTCAAAGACAGAGAGGGAGGGAGAGAGAGAGAAGGCGGGAGAGAGAGAGAGAGAGAGAGAGAGAGAGAGAGAGAGAGAGAGAGAGAGAGAGAGAGAGAGAGAGAGAGAG
>JAODUK010011372.1:0-29206 GCA_027564635.1 Typhlichthys eigenmanni | reverse complement strand
ATATATAGCCTAAAGCGTAGAGGGGTGTGGGTGCGAGAGGCTGGCTGTCTGCCAATGCATTATTTATACCCTGGGCTTTTGTTTTGTTTTGTTAGCTTTGTACAACTATATTTAATCTCCCTCAGCTCAGTCTCTCTAAAGCTTGGGTTTGCATCGCAGGGTTTAGCTGTCTAAGCCTGTCCAATTTTGGGATGGAAACTGGGCCTTACGAACCTCTCTAAAGTTGATTTAATATAATTGATGGTTCTGAGGTGTGTTTTTTATTTAGTTTTTGTGGTTTGGGGGTGTTTGGGGGGGTACTTCTCAAGAAGGCTGGTTACAGTGGACAACAGTGGTGCTGTACCCTGTTCTGATGCTTATATGGTGGTGGGAGTTGCAACTCTGCCGTCTGAATGTACATCCTGTGGTGTCTCTCTAGACTTTCCTCTGCACTCACCACAGGGCATGGAAATTCAAAGTACTGATGGCTTATCTACCAACCGGTTGATCAAAGACGTTCTATTCTGTTGTAACGCTTTGCATAAATGAATCGATTAGAAAGCCTTCGCTGTAGTTTTGAGTCCAGAAGTCTTACCACGTGCTGTCATACAGACTTGACTACTTTTACATTCTATATACTGTACCACTTTTATTCAGAATATGTCAATATTCAGATTTTCCTGAATTCTCCTTTTGTAAAAAAACAGTCAACCATATATTTCAACGGGACATATAGGATAAGTAATAAATGAATGTGTGTAAGCAGTTATTTGGAATATCAACATGCAATAGTGGTGAATAAGGATTGTGCATGGAGACATTATTGTTGCTATATTAGAATTTGAGTGACTTCTCTCACCACCCAGCCTGTTTATGCCACGGAACACTTCCCAATAGTTATTACCTTACCTTCCTCAACGCCCCCACCACACTATTTTTTATTTTTTATTTCTTTGGGTAAATTAGCCTGTATATTTTTAGAATTTTTTTTTTTTTTTTTTTTTTTTTTTTTTTTTTGTGAAATCTTTGTCAAGTGCCTCCATAGCAATACATGGATTTGATTGAATTGATATGGAAAAGAGTCAATAAAGAAGTGGTGTGTACAATAAAAGGGACTTTCTCTGGTGGCTGGTGTCTCCTGTGTCATCCGCTCTCTCCTTCCTCATCTCATGTCCTTTCATGGTGGTGTTGTCCTCCCTTCCTATCCTTCTCACACCTCAAACTTCCCCTAGCGCTGAAGCATGCAGAACGCTATGGCAACTTTGGCTGCCTGCATCACGGATACTAATATTCTCTAGGAAGTCTAGGAGGATTCCAGATTATTTTTCTTTCATGTGTTTACATTGTCTGCAAGGCATTTAAAAAAACATCTAGTACTGGATAGTTTCATTATTTATTAACTTTTATATTGTAATGTGCAATTGAGTAATTTGCATCTGAAGGTATACTGTAGATCATGTAAACACATTAATAGTTCTTAATGATATAGATATGTTCTCAGCAATTACACAAAGGTTAGCTCTTTTCGTATCCTTCAGCTACTGGTGATCGTTCCAACTGCTCTCGTGTGAAGAGGCCCCATTACAAAGAAACATCAATTACTGGATCCCACAGCGTTTCATGTCAAGGCGTATTTCACAGGACAAAATTGATTAACATTACTTGATTGTTCCTGAACAGACGACCTGCACCTCGAAGAGACCAATGGTGACCTTGGATCGCCTGTGAAGATGCTTGAGCAGACGTCAAGACAAACTGGACCACATTAACCATAGGCCTACTGCAAATTACACTACAATTTATACTCCACAATATGCTTTCTGGTTTGTTAGGTTAGTGAACATTTGTCAATAGGCCCATATTGAAGATGTATTTTCAGATTATCACTAGTTGGTAGTGCAGTAGGGGTAATCTCAGTTTAAATTGTTTTGTATCTACCATGTACCTGATTGTGTTGCCATAGCAAAACATTATTTTCACATCAGAATTGTTAGAGATGGGAACATATTTTTCTGTTATGTTAATAATTGCTTGATTAAGTGGTAACAGAGTGTCTGCCCCCAGTTGGACCCTGTATCTCACAATCTAAATATATCTTAATCAGGACTAATTTTAAAAGTGGTTTTCAAGGTAGGGGGTGGGACCTAATGGTCATAAAATATTTTTTAGGGGACAAGTGTCGCAAGATTATTTCAAAATTGAGGTATCTATTTTAAATAATTTTAAATCAAGTTTTCGCTTTAATAAAATACTATAGGTTTTATAGTTGCTGTTATGCTGTTTATGCTATTACAAGTTGTTTTCATAAACCAATGAACAACTTCCTTCAGGGGGGCTCAAAGTTTGAGAATGACTGGTCTAAGCAGTAGGCTACCTACTCATCACTGTACTTTACAGGAATAAGTAGTGTTTCTGGCACCACTTCGGTGGTGGTAAACTATGATCACCACAGTGGTTGGGGAAATTAGTTTGAGGGCAAGTTATCTAATGCTAGATGAGAGAAGGGAATTATTGTACCATGTAGAATAAAGTGCAATTGTCTAACCTCTAACCAGCGTTGCCAAATTGGATTTAAAATATGGTCAGGTAAGTTGTGTATTGGCCAACCCTATAGCTTCCATTTGCATTGTTTCATACTGTTCTGACTATTTTGAACTCCTAGTTAGAGATGTTATTAAAGCAAATTGCTTTTATGATTGTGTGAATACAATGTTTATGGCACAATGACAATTGTGTTTTTATGTGCTATTTATGTTTTTATTTGATGTGTGACATTTGTGTCTTGATATTAAGCAAAACTGTTACTTGCTTAATATAGTTTCAGGTGTGTCTAATTATGGGTCAGTTTATTTTGGCACAAATGACAACATGTAAATTAATATTTTAAATTAAAACATTTGTGCAAGAACATTTGTTCTTTTGGTACATGTACATCGTCAATTATCGCTCAGCTGCATAGTAATGAATCAGGTAAACACTGTTGGATACAAATTTTCTTTTAGCTATAATGTATTTCTTACACAAAAGCTGCAAAAGTTCAGCATTTCAATAAAAAAACATGGTGTTTTATTATCTTCAGGTAGGCCTATCAGATGCAGAAGTTAGTATTTGTTAACAATCCCATTGGATTATAATAAATAACCAGTGAACCATTACATGTTCACATACATTAAATACATAATCTGGTTTCAGTTTGTCTGTCCATTACTTGAAAATGTCAGAGCAAGCTTTAGCCTGAATTCACAAGGCTTCTTCTATATACAGTGTAGCCAACTTGGCCCGCCCTCGACTCTGGGCTCAAACTAAAACAAGCAGTCCGTCTGTCGCTATGTATAAATGTTCCTCTTGTCATCAAAGAGGCGCCTCAGCGTGTAGATCTGGGCTACACCTACAGTCAGCATGACGAGAAGGTTAAGGCAGGACCAGAAGGACACCCGCCATAGGTTATCCTCGAGGAGATGGCGATCCCGGGACTCGAAGCCTCGCAACATGGTCTGAACCTGACGGCTCTTCTCCAAGTGCCGATACATCAAGTCCATGCTCGCCTATGAGAGAACATAACAGACGTGCGAATGCCAAACTACAGGTGCAATCCATTTTGCGCTTACTGTATTTCCATACAACTCACCCTGATGTCCTCTATCTTGTACTCTACCATGTCTACAGCAGCAGCCATGTCTGTCCATTGCTCACCCATACTTTCTTCCTTGCCATCAAGGATCACCTCAAAGAATACCATTTTCTCCGACAGCTTACTGAAGCTGTTGTCAAAGCACAGCCGATAGTCACCGTCCTCCGTAAGCTCCACACTGAGACAGGGATGGAGGGAGGTGCTTCAGTTATCATATCCAATTTAGACAGCTGATTCAAAGTTGGATTAAGTGTTAAATCAAGCACAAACGTGAAGATATTTTGAGAGGGAAAACTCGGATGAATGCAATATTTTTTTATTAACAGTGCTTAGAGCAGATGTTTCCAAATGTGTTAGTGTTAACGGGAATCCCCGGGGACATGGAACAGGGCAGCCCTGTTTGAATGATCAAGAAAGTCTATTGAAAAGAGGAACTGACTGAAATATATTAATGACACAGGGCTACGGATAAGTAATCGTGGTAATGTGACAGTATGTGCCATATTGTTTTTTATTACTCACGTGTGAATGCCATCTGACTTCCTGAAGTCAGACGCCAGCCTGAACCCACTGGGAGATATGAGAACAAATCCCACATCAAGACCTGCTCCCGCAATCACCTGGTAATGACAGAAAACCTTCAGACTCTGTTGCAAATACACCTTTTCTCTCATAAAATAATCCACAACGGTAGCTTACATAACTCCCGTTCACCAACACGCACAACTCAGGCAAATAATATAAGACATGCAATCTAATGTTCATATTCAAATATATACGTTTTGTATACTTTGGCCTTGGCAAACCCTAATGAATATTGTACAGTGTCCCCATTAATGCTACAGAGGATCAGGGTTACAATGTAATATTTTTGCCCTGACACTAAACTGTTTGCTATGCTTCTGCCATATTAGGCTACTACATTGATTTGCAAATGTTGCAATATGTATGGCGCTGTGGTCAATAATGTAACAGACTTCAATTGCAGTTTAAATTGTTTGGGGCAAACAGTTGAATACTTATTAGCCTATGTTAAATGTGATTGTTATTAGCCTATGTTAGGTAGAATATGCTTTGCTTTGTGCAAGTCTTGTCTGTCCTATCTGTGTGTGACCAAAGTCCAAACTCAGACGTGATCAGTCAAATAAAGTATAGTATATACGTATAGTATACCTTTATGTATTTAACTTATGTCACACATTAAACTGTCACTGTCAGAAAATAGATTTATTAGTCTGTTACCTGGTATTCAACTTCCAGGCTCCAGTTCTTCAGAGTAGTTTGATAAAAACATTCGGTTCTACCTGCAGGCAATACAAACGTAAATTGTGTGTCTTGGTTTTGTCCAAGGCACCAAGTGAAGTCTATAGAACGGGCAATACATGCCAGCAAATACAGTTTTGAGGAGAGATTCCTCAACATCCAGTCGTAATGCATAGTTTATAGGCAATTATAACCCAGTCTACAGCGATTGGTGGATTGCAAACTTATACATTGCGTTTCAGTATAATTTCCTTTGTATGCACTGCAGCCTGAGCCTTCCTGTCCAAAGTTGAATAAAGCGCAATGACTATAAAGATTTAGACCAATAGCGGTCAAGAGTCTTCACGAGTCTGGCCACATATGCAAACTGTGGAGGATCAGCGACTGGCGAGATGTAAAGTATGCCTACAGTATCCTAAATGTAACGATATATGCAACCCTATTCTCGATATGAGTAAAAAAGAAAACACACTTTTTTCACATACGTAATTTATAGCACCAGCAGAAAACATGGCTGCACACAAATTCGTTTCCTGTAAACGTCCAAAACCTTTGCGTTTACATGTTATTACAGATTACAGTTTATTTTCTATAGGTGCTATAACAAAGAAACAAAATAAAAGAACTCTTAAATAAATAAAGGGGGCTGTTAGTCTTCTAATCTCATATTGATTATCTCATCTCATGTTGATATACTAGGCTATAAGAAACCCAGTAACTGTAAGCAACCCAATAAATAACATAAAGTCCTGTCCAAGACCTCGACCTTTATCATAATTAATTGTGTGCTGTTCATATTTTGACCCACATCATTGATGGGCTGTTAGATTCAATACAGACACAACAATCTATGTAAAGAATACTTTATTATCTCTCATCCAAATTCCAAATAAAGACAGCATATACTGTTAATATTTACAATTTACCTCTGTTACATCATATTTATAAATAATAGCACTATCTGTTTTTTGTGATGAAATGTAAAAAATAAAAAAAGGAAAAATCTATATCAACATGCTTAACCAATGAAACAATATTAAGAACTTGAACCAATTTGTCACTCTAAAAAACACCAACCCCATTATTAACAGATACAGTATCCATATCAGTCTTCTCAACACATCAGCCCCGTTGATAATGTAACATTTAGGCTATGTTCACACTGCAGGTAAATGGGATCGTTTCTCAGATCTAAAGAGACTGCCCACACTGTTATTTGCAAGTGAGCAGATCATATGTGTGTCACCAACCTATCTGCATCTAAACAGCTGTGCTGTCAGGTGACGGTGCAGAAATCTGTGGAACCAGACAAACTTAGCGATGGAGCTCAAAATGGATTTGTTTGCCACTCGAAACTCTCTCTTGCTATTGACGCCTGCAGTGACTGTGTCATGAAACAATGCAATGTATACCAGCCTCATCAGTCTGCGTGTTACACACCAGTGGTCACTAGTGTGTGATGGAGGAGGCAATGTACACTGTACATTGCATTGTTCCGTTCTGTATTCATGGTGGGCATTACTGTGCAGCGAGAGTGACGGCGAGATCATTGCGAGAACCGCAAAAGACACTGTGAAATCCGACTTAAGCCGCCAGACAGTTCACTGAGGTGCATCTGCATAAATGTTTGAATCACATTTCAAACAACCTCAACATTTCAAAAACGTCATCAAAATGTGGATTTCATGTGGTTATCTGCTGTTCAGACATGCACAAACAATATGGATAGCCTACAATCTGGATATGCAAAATTATAATAAGCAATACAGATTTAGGCTGGCAGTGTGAACACAGCAGTAGTCTATTCATGCCAGCCGTACTACTGACACAGGCGTGTTGTGACTTTCTGTCCATCTCATATCACTTATTTATTGTTGCTACTGGCCACCACCTCGAATGATGAAAATACTTCAGGATGTCTGTCTGTCCGTCACTCACTCACTTTAACATTATACAGTGTAGTTGGTCAAGGTAAGACATTCGGACATACTGTATATCATATGCAGCAGTATCTCACCCTAACTTTAGGTTCTGCAGATGGTTGGTAACTTGTTCTGAGGGTCAGGTTGAGGGGGCACCAACGTCCTCCACACTTACATTACCGTCCAGTGGACCCGGACACCACGTGTGTAATATAAATGTGTGTGTTTGTGTGTGTGTGTGTGGGGGGGGGGGGGGTTTAGTGTGAGGTCTTTGAACATTTCTTATTTTATATGTTCTTCATAGAAAATGAGCCAAGGCCATGAAGTCTGATGCTACAATTATAAAATCTACCATTTATCTTGTGTTAAACATTGAAAACGGGTCCTACAGACACAAACACAATACAAGCGTATGATGAGATAGATAGATAGATAGATTGTTATTCAGAGCAGAGTTGATGTTCAGGTATATTTTTAAGTGTGTGTGATTGTAATTACGAAACTTAATTTGTCTCTTACTATCTAAATGAAACTGTGTCTATAACAACGCAAAACCTTTTTTTTACTCTATTCATTTCATTAATTTTTTCCATTTAAAATATCTTCTTCCTCTTTCATTTTTCATGTAGTGCTAACCATTGTAGTAGCAATAGTATGCCTATATGAAAGTGCCTTACAGTAATCAACTGTGCTGTAGCGAAGCATAATTCACTACAGTTGTGTTAACTGTAATATAACTAGACTGTAAAACGTTTTTTTGTGTTATTGTATTATTTTGCATAATTTGGCGACATTTGAAACACGACACATTTGATTACAAACAATACGTAACCTTTTTTATTCCTATGCACACTTTCTCTTTTATATCTTCAGAGTAAACATGTGAAGCTTCCTGTCACAGACAGAGAGCCCAATATGACAGCTAGCCTGCTACTTCACATGACAGTGACGAGACACACACACACACACACATTCAATAAGCAGTGGTGACGATCATTTAGATGAACAATCAGAAACAACGTAACCTCTTTCTGACAGTGTTGGTCTTTAACAGTTTTTTCATCAGTCTTCAAATGTGATAGAGGAAGTGGGACTGGATATATAGAGATATTTCAACATTGCTATCACAGTGACGTGGGAGGGTTGTGACAAAGGCGGGGGGTGGGTTTCGTGTAAGATGCATGCACTGTATAGGGCCCACACACTGCTCAGACCTTCATAGGCTAAACACAACTGATTCGGCAGCTGAGGTGGAAAACGTTTTCTCCCCTCCCCCTTTGACAGCCACTCACAGGGGTCCGAGCCATCTCTGACTTTCCATAACGACACGATAGAACGTCCCCAGTTCAGTTCCCCTGGTGAAGTGACTAGCGCTCTTCCACTGCTTCGTCCTTGCCCTTACTGCAGGAGAGGTTTCAGGCATGGCGGATGGCGGCTCCTTGTACCCTCCCGTGTTCATGGTGGACACCCACACGGCCTACCCCCCTCCGTTGCCCCCCAGGTCGGACCGCCGGGAGCGGGGTGGGGGTGCGGTGCAGACCCTGCTCTTCTGTATGGTGAGCCTGGCACTGTGCGGCATGGTCATAGAGGCGGTCTTCATCCACCACCTGTACAACGCTAACAGAGTGAGTATGGGCCCTTGTGTCTGTTCACCCAACACGTGTGTGACTTGTTTTAGACATGTCTGCTTCAAGTCACAGCACACGATGCATACAATGTATTCACTTTGTGCATTAGGCCATTTAGATTTGACTTGACTTGAGTTATAGTGACTCGACTTTTGTGACTTGTGTAAAAGTAATGATATATCAGTGGTTTGTATGTAGGAAATACAGTAAGTCAATGAGACTACTTGGTTTGACTTGGTGTATTATTTTAAGGTGGTATACTCACCTTAAAATCATTTGTCTCAACTCTCCCAGAGCACTTTCTGTGACTTTTCCTCTGTCTCATTTAGTTTTAATTCATTCCTATCTATTAATGACTGCACAAAAAGTAATTTCTTATTTCATTTTCTTATTTATTCTTGTAAGAATAAAGTATTTATAGTATTATTTTCAGGCATGGTATTTTTTATCTGTGATTTTATCTGTGATTTAGACAGTTTTTCTTTGATATAACCAATACTGAAATATTGTCAGCGCAAGGCCGACAAAACATTATTCCTGTCCACGTGAAGCTCATACGTTTTCTCCATCATTGTATGGGTTTTCTTTGGGTATGGCAGTTTCCTTCCACCCACGTGAGTGTGTAGTGACTCAAGTACTGTCTCTCATCTCTAACTTTTAACCGCACATCCAAAGAGCAAGCCCGTGCCAGAGATCGAACATGGGATCTCTCTTTGTCCTTTGAATTATCTTTGACTTTGTGAAACTTTAGAGAGAACTGGTTTTACTGCAAGTGATGGCCACAAGCATCTTGTTTTGAATTAAGTGTTGGGTTCAGGCATTCACTGAAAACTGTCCAGTGTAAACAACATGGAATATTGTTTACTGGGCAGAGAAAACATGCATTTAACGGTACACTCTTCCACCGCACCCTCAGAACCACAGGTCTCCAACAGCGCACTGTTGAAATGCCACTACGGCTACAGGTGAAGGGCAGAGAATGTCTTGAGAATAGGGCACTGCAGAGGAGGAGTAGAGAGGAGTGCCAGGCACTTAGCACAACCTTATAACAACCACGTCTGCAGCCTCAGCCTGGCTGTTCCCGACTATTGCTCTCAGATAAACATGGTTGCGGACACTGAAAATCCTGTTCACAGTGTGTTCACAGTGAGTTCACAGTGTGTTCACATCCGTCTGCTGGAGGACCAATCAGGGATGTCGTTGAAATCAAGTGTGTTTCGAAATGGTGGTAGAGCTAGATGAGGTGATCGAAACTTTATTATTTAAAAAATGATCGGTGTTAATGGTCTGTGACCAAGAGGCAACAACTGTTAACACTTCCCAATGGAGCGTGGCCAGACCATATTCACAAAGTGAATATTGTGTCTTGTTACACCAGGCTATTGCAGTCTCAGTCTGGAACGGTAATGTCATAGCTCTTACTCAAGCATTTGCTTATGTCAAGTCAATGAGGATGAAACGAAAGTTCCACTATAAAGTGGGTAATTATTTTAGCTGATGCAGTTATTTCTCTCTAAAGGAAGGGCATTGACGGGGTACTGGAAGAAATTGACGTCCCACTGACGCACACGCCATAGACCCACATGCATTATGTTACACAAACAGATGGTCCATGTTATTCACGTATTTTATTGCAGTGACTCAATTGTCACATGACATTGGAGGTCTTTGCTGTTGTATTGTATGTTGAACAGAGGAAGTACCAGAGTATTCATGAAGCAAATCATAATCTTTCCACACATTAGCTCTCTGGAAGATTCAAGGATAGGATAGTCAAATAACCTGCAGTACTAAAACTAATGTTAGTTTCTCTGTATTCACTTGCACTTATCTAACTCAAAACAAACTTCTAATTTTGGTTTCAGATACATTAACATATACACACTCATAAATCCAATAGAAACTTGGTCACATTCATGCAATAATAAAGAAGTGATCTGCTTTCTTTGCAGGCTGAGTCAGCAATCACTTCCAAGACTTTCCAAGGTATTGTTCAGATTCTCATTTCCTCATTATTATTATTATTATTATTATTATTACTAGTATTATTATCATCATCATCATCATCATCATCATCATCATCATCATCATCATCATCATCATCATCTCCATCATCACCATCACCACCATCACCACCACACAATGTTCAACAAGTAGGCAAACCACCTCTCTTCCTATTGCAGATAAGGATGACATCACAACTCCCAGCAGTATGGTGTTCAACCCTGTTATTCTACCTTCCAAACCGGTTGCCCATCTCACAGGTGAGACCATGTGAAACAGTATGATGTGAAACAATACATCGCAATGTGATAATGATGACTGTATTGTTCCCAAGGACAATAATGTTTATGCATTGTTTCAATACAATAACATAAATACATTTAATATAAGGTAATTTGACGAATCAAAATTACAGTAACCATTTTTTTTACTCTTTTCATTAGATGGATATGATGTTCCTCAAAGAAATGATATAATGTGTTGGAGCACAGAGGCAGATCCCCTCCTCTATGAATTTCATTACAGAAATGGAAAGCTTGTCATTCAAAAAGAGGGCTATTATTACATCTATTCCAAAGTGTTTTTCTTAGAAAAACATTCATTTTACCACTCAGTACAAATGGATACTCCTCGCTACCCTAATGGGCACATAATCCTCCTGGAGTCCAAGAAGTTCTCCTGGTCTCGTGATTCAACCCGCTCAAACAGCTACCTGGGTGGAGTATTTCACTTGAACAAAGACGACGCCATCTTTGTGAAAGTGAACCAATCTGCACAAGTTGTGCATAACAGTGCCAATGCAAATTTCTTTGGTGCATACATGATATAAATTACATTTTTTAATGGATATTTTACAATTAATCAATACATTTATCAAAATAAGAAGGTTGTTTATTTATTATATGTATTTTTTTTATACAATATACTTTTTTACTACACTTATATGTGTACAATTAAACAATCATACTGTAGGCCTATCTGCTTAGTGCTTGCACCTCGCCATACTGTGTATGTGCTTGTAAAATATAATGTAAAAAAAAAAAAAAGATGTACTTTTCCAAGAATTGTATTTGTCATAATTTGCCGATTATTGTAATTAATTATGTAACACTGCTAACACCAATTGTCAGTGCTTTTTATTTTAGGCTCAGGCCACTAACCTATCTGGTTTATTAATTGAGTGAGATATTATCTTTTATCGTTTGTTGTCTATAAAAGCCCACACCAGTTCAAACTGCGTTGTATTTATTGCTTTAACTTTATACTTTAATTCCTTGTTTATCGAAGGTGGGTTTCACTATTTTGCAGTGGACTTTATGTAGCCTACTTGCTTCTCTCGGTCTCTGCATCGCCGGATGTCATGGGCTATACCACATAAGACACACGACCACACAGTCTGTATTGCTTATGTCAACAGATATACTGTGTGGAAAACTGTTCTCGTTTTGAATATACAGTACATAGTATGTGTTCACAGAAAGACACAAGACAATTAACTTGAGGGTGAAAAAATATCTTGTCTCTTTCTCTTCAACAGTAGCTCAATAGATCAAAGTGCGAAGAAGAAAAAACTTCCGACTCTAGGCCAGCAGAGTTGTATATTTGTAAAGTGGAGGAAGTGGAGGCGGTATACAAGAGCAACAGGTAGCCCAGAAAAGCTGTTTCGCTGACTCAAGTTTCCGACCTACAAAATGGAGCGATATATGACTGGTGTAACTAACGTTTTAGCCAATAACCTTAAGGATACAATTGATGTTGTATATACGATGTGTGTGTTTTGGTTATTATATTTAGCCTATTAATAATCATGACGTTTGACACATTGTATTTTATTTTCGAACCACATTAAGCCATTGAATGGGCGAAGGTGAAGATCACAAGGCAACGCATATTGCAGGGGTGAGTTTCGGTTGTTGCTTACGCATAAGTGCAAACACAAAGACTCCTTGTGTTGCATAAGTGTAATTTTATTATGTTTAGTTAATACATAGGGATAGGCTATGCAGATAAAAAAAAAGCATATGATGACATCACAGACCGTGTGGTTGGGATTTATGATTTCATTTACAATTCAGGCAGGCAGCTGATTAAAGGTGGGTTGCGATGCCTGCGGTGCTCTGTGCAGTGCACAGCTCGCACAGCTTTATGATATAAAGTGACATACAACGTATGTAATCAGCACGCATAGCTCAATGCTGACCTCTTGTGTCAGCTTATAGACCATAGATTTCCGGTGTTGTGCCAAAAAGTGATTCCCTGACAGAAAGTGATTTTGCGCGCTCCCGCGGACGGCAGCCTGTTAATTTGACATATAATCCATTAGTAAATTTGTTTGAAATATAAACAATGATATTACACGTCTACATACCAAACACACACACAAAAATCGTAAATAGTAGCACATTGCCTATATAAATCGTCATGAATTATTATAAAACTGCAAACATTTATATGGCCACCATTTTTTTACAAGAAGCATTTGTGTCACAAAGACACACCTTTGCTATTATCGTAGACAATAACTCAGATTAATTCGCACGTTTTTACTTACTGATCAAGGAAACAGCAGCTGTAGACGCGCAAAATCACTTTCTGTCAGGAAATAATGTTTTGGCACAACACCGGCAGTAACGTTTAAACACGTTCTACTGTGTAGCCTATCCTATAGAATGTATAATTGTATGTTGAACAAAGGAAATGTTTGCAAAGCACGTTTGTCAAAATCTAAAAAAGAAACGTATGAATTTCAGCATCTTAGACCTACATATTGCAGAGCCCAACTATTCACAAGATTCACACATTGTATCAATCAATTAATTGTTTTTGTCACTTTGCTGAGTTGTGTTACCTTCAGTTTGTGTGCAATCTATTCTACAACATTGTGTACAAGTGTTAGTGGTTTTGACTCAAGTATCACTCAAGTCACTCCCCTCTTACATATTAAGCAATACCAGATACAATATTATTACCAGAAATGGAAAATATATAGACCTACTCTTGTAATAAATCTTATAAACATATCTACACAGCGCTGACTCTCTAAAAGTAACATTAACAAAGTGGTGCAGACCTCACCACACAACACGATCCCAGTCTTGGTAAAGTACAGTATGTCAAATGTTGGTGGCAGCATTTTTGAGGGCACAACCTATAGCATTGAAGGAAGAGGTGTTTTTGTTTTGATCAAGTTTAAATGTCAACAATTTCTCCAGGATACCTTTACATAATCTGTACAATGTATATCTTACCGTATGCATGAGTATGGACTGTATCACTAACGCAGGCTGAGACACAGCTAGCTAAATACCAGGGCAAGCCACCAACATTTTCAACCAGTATTAATATCACTACAAACTTGGGAGCCTGATACATTGCATACTTTTCAACTGAACTTTTAGTCAACATTCCCCCTTGTTAAACATATTTATTTTAAATTATTTCAATTGGCAGTTCGTGTCAGCACACATGTAGATATCAGAAACAATTATATGTCGTCGTAGAAGATATGCAGAATATTATAAATGCTAATTGGGCTCAGAGTTCAGAGTGCCCACAACGTTGTAGGTTCTACTGGACATTCTCAGGCTGTATAGAGATTGGAGCTAGTTATTTTCAGTATTCAACAGTTGTAACAAGATGTAATAAATGAGGAAGGAAAACTGGTGACGTTGTTCTGTGTGGTAAAAGTGAAATTTAAAGATTGTCTCTGCACAGGCTACACCGTATGGACACACATCTTTCACATATCATCCAATCTGCCTTCAGATTTTCGGTGGAAACCCTAAACAGGAATAGATGTTTGAATCAAATGGTTGAAAAAACAGGAGTGGGTGTTAGCTTGGTAACTTGAACCATGGATAAGAACAATGTGGTTGTAATAGCTAATGAGTAAGACACAAGAGAAAAGGAAACATGCGACTGACGTGGAAAAATAAATCACAATGACTGGAACGTCTCTGTCTGTGGTGACTAATACATTCGTTCCAATCTTTTGTCATGCATCTTTGTCTCAGTTGATGTGGGGTGTTTGTATACATTATAGAGGTCTTGGCTCATGCTCTAATAAGGAGGGCAAATTCTTCGACAGCATAATAGCAGGGAGGGTCCCTGGAGTTACGGTTTCTATGCGTAGAGACCCTCTGTAATTTATTGGCCTCTTGGTTTCACTTCATAGTTATGAACACTGTATTCAATGGCATACTGATATTGGCAATACTATAATACATTAAAGGTCCTATACCATCCATCCATCCATATATCTTCAACCGCTTATCCATGATCGGGTCGCGGGGGCAGCAGCTTAAGCAGAGGACCCCAAACGTCCCTTTCCCAAGCCACATTAACCAGCTCTGGCTGAGGGATCCCGAGATGTTCCAAGGCCAGTGTGGATATATAATCTCTCCACCTAGTCTGGGGTCTACCCCGAGGCCTCCGCCCAGCTGGACGTGCCTGGAACACCTCCCAAGGGAGGCGCCCAGGGGGCATCCTTACCAGATGCCCATACCACCTCAACTGGCTCCTTTCCATGCAAAGGAGCAACGGCTCTACTCCGAGTTCCTCACGGATGACTTGGCTTCTCACCCTATCTCTAAGGGAGATCCCCGTCACTCTCCTGAGAAAATCAATTTTGGCTGCTTATACCCGTGATCTCATTCTTTCGATCATGACCCATCATTCATGACCATAGCTGAGGGAAGGAAAATTGCCCGGTAGATCAAGAGCTTTGCCTTCCAGCTCAGCTCTTTCGGTGCGGTAGAGTGAATGCAGTATCGTCCCAGCTACTCCGATTCTTCCGCCAGTCTCCCGCTCCAATGTTCCCTCACTCATGAAGGTGACATTAGAGGTGCTAATCCTCCGGCTGCAAACCGATCCAGTGAGTGCTGAAGGTCCTATACTGTATACTGTATACAATATTTTAAACAATAAAATAGCGTCCACATTTTGTATGTAGAGATATAGTGGAATAAATATGCATCCAGAGAATGACATCACACTACATCCGTGTGTGTGTTGTAATCCAGCTACTCTGTTCTATGTTTACATCGGCAGCCCGTTGTGTTTGTACGCGCGCACACGTATGTGTGTGTAGGTGTGTGTTAGTTTAGGTCCGAGATGCTGGAGTGTTTAGTGTAACACCTAGTGGCAGAAAGTTATATTGTTTTGTTCTTTTTGTGTTTTTATACAGGATATACTGTACAACACCACAAACTGTATTGATTCTATTCAGCATATCATATTTTATATGATGCTCCTAAATCTTGTATGTACCACGTCATGGACCCAAAGATTATTTTTCCTATTGTGGACACTTTGTGGCAGTACCACTCAACAGTGCACAACAATAGGAAAGATTTCTGGCTAACACTGGGGGTGTCAATGTATTAAGCCAATATGGTAAAATGAGAGGGGTCAAGTGGACTTCTGCTCAGGCCGCCAGGTAGGGGTTCACTCCAAGTCCTGGGGTAAAAGAGAGATTATGGGTTGAGGTACCATAATCCATTAATTAATTCCACAATGTCAGTTCTCTTGATCCCACTCCTTTGGTTTTAAATCTCTTTCTTTTTCAGTGCTTCTGTCTTTCTTTTTTTCCATTTAGTTTGTTCTTTCTCTTCCCTCCCCCTGTTTTTTGCTCTTATCCTTATATCATGCTCATTTACTGGTCTCGCAGAGCCAGCCTTTACATACCTAAAGTCTGGGACACAGCCTTTACATACTTAAAGTCTGGGACACAGCCTTTACATACTTACAGTCTGGGACACACCCTTTACATACTTAAAGTCTTTGAGGTGACAATGCTAACAGCTAATGGAAATTTACTTCTTAATTTCAGAAATCGATGTTGATCTTACATGGGTCTATGCATCAGGCGTTCAGCACAGAGTTGCTTATGTTGCGCAGTGCTAATGGACAGAAGAGGCTGAGACTACTCATTTACCTACAGCTGGGGAATCTCTAAACCTACTGAAGTTATTTAGGGGTAGTACCATCCATTGTGGACTATCCCTAGTGGCGTGGAGGCCGTATGTCTGGTTGGAGCTCCACAAGATATACAATATAGTTTATTTATTAGGTTGTTTGTTTAGAGTGTATAAAACTAATATATTTTGGTTATTCAGGTCATTACTGTATACATTTTCGGCAACAGACATGATCAGAATAGGATCATATATTTATTTGTATTTATTATTAATTCTTTACTGATTCAAATAGGTTTGATATATTCAACTAAAACATCTGCGGTCTCTGAGACTTACAGTATTTCCCTCTGTACACCTGCTATATCACAGCAGCCCCACAGTGCATGTGCATGCAGCAGTTCTAACCTACAATTATTACCACGTTTTGTTAGTCAGCACATAACCAGGTGCATTTCATGTACTATAAAGGGGGTCCCCACAAAAGTCACCTGTGCTGCAAAACACTTGGGAAAAGAAAGTAAAATTCTAGTCTGTGGCTCTTTCAAAACAGCCTTGATTTTTCTGATAAGAGCAGTTAAACTTTATATGTTGTAGGTAGAGCCTGAACTCCTGCCATTGGACTGTCAACTATGAAATTCTCTATAGTTGTGTGTGGAAAAGGCTTGTGAGAGGTGCATTCTGATTAGAACATCTACGTGCTCCATTAGGTCTGCCGATGACAGTTGGTATGCAGATTGTTTAATTATGCCCATTATGGCAGCTATTTTCTCAGATTGCATATTGTCATGATGCCCAACATATTTCCATTGTAGGCTACTGTTGATGAATGCTAGTTCCTTACAGTTTGTGAGTTGATGTTTCATGCGGTTTTATTATGCGTTTTTGTAGTTTGAGCTCGTTATTCATGTGGACTGTGTGATTTCAAAGAGAAGTGTAGCATACTATGCATTTTACATCAAACACTAGCATGTTTATATATACACGTGACTCGTGGCATATGGATAGTTAATAGTAATAGTAATTGACACACAGTTAATAGTATGGAGCCTATGGGCCTTCAGAATCCTAGGTATGCTTGCTAAATTCAAAAGTACAAAAAGTATCAACAACTGCATTGTGAATAATGTTACAGTAAACCAATATCCACTGAAAATACATGAACTGAAATTAAATGAATGACACAATTACATTACCCAAGTCATGCCACACACACAACTTTGCACACTAGACACAACACATTGAATTTTAAAATATTTAATTTATACATCCTTTGCACCTCATTTCATCTGTGCTTGTCCATCCTTCATGGCATATTGTAACATTACAGAGAAAGTGAAACAGATACATAAATACATAGTCACAGCATGACAAAACAAGATATCTCTAATAGTGTATAATCTAAAACAAACACCACATCCAATGAGCACATATTGGCTCATGACCAAATCTGCCCAGTCCATTTGATTGTGATTTATATCCCATTTCTCATTCAAAATATAAATTTTGACATCTGAGGAAAGAAAATCTAAATTGTCTGTTGATATCTTAACTAAATATCTATCACTGAACTTAGACTTGATGGCTATCAAAAAAACATTAGGCATTTTGAAAGAACGCAGCAATCAATTAATCATTGAGAACATAAAATATAAATTAACAAACCATAGGAAACACAACCTGGAAAACCTATTTAGCTTAGGATAATTATGATATATTCCAACACCACAAAAATAAAGAAATAACTAAGTTCATGCTGTACAAACATTCTAGTGACTAGTTTATTTGAAGGGTTTGTCACACAGTGACATACATTCATTTTATCAATTTTGTTTTTCAACTGTGTGGCATTTCTCTCATATGAATATAAACATATAAATAAATAAAATATTGACATATTAACAGATAATTCACACATTCAAAAAGTAAATAAATGAGGAAGTTGGTATGAGGACACTTTGTTCCAGTATGACTAGCTGTTTGTAGATGCCTATAGAGTAAATAAATTTAGTAAACAGATTTAGAAAATCCAGTAACCAAGCAAATTTCAGTAATGCACCACAGAGTGCACATTTGCTGTTACTGAGGATGTATGCATGTCACTGAAGAAATGAGAACAGTCTAGCGTCAAGGCAGAAAAGTATAAGCTTAGACCTGGGATTCACTTATCCATTTTCCCCAACACATTTCTATTTCTTTGACTCATCTCTGACTGCATGGAATAAATGTGCCTTTTAATCCTGGCAATACAAGGGCACATTGGTACAGTAGGTAAACACATGGCAGTACACCGTCCAGGTACAGCCATCTCTGCGTCTATGCAGCGAATGGAATGTAGATGAAACCCATGTATGTCGCTGTGTTTGTACTGTTAATCTGTGCAGGAGGGTGGATGGTGACCGTCAGCATGTCTGTAGCGGACAGCTTCTGGACTTTGCCCAGGAGCTTAGTGCTGTTGGAATTAATGGGGATCACGTCCTCCAAAATGGTCGTACCCTTTCCATGGAGACTCACTTTGTGCTCGTTACTCTGATCATTATTATCCAGCGTCACTTTAAGACACACAAAGTAATATCCGTCCGCTTTGATGGTTACGGTTTCTTTCTCTATAGAAATAAGTGATTGTTCATCACTGAGGTTTTTCCATTCGATCTTGCTAGCCTTCACACCAGCTGTGGATGACATTTACCATTTACATGAGTCATCACGATATTACTGACAGACTACAGGGACTAAACCTTAATAGATTATTGATTTCTGTATGGATGAAATGTTGAAATTATATATGTGCTTCCACTTAGTTAAATTTGCTGTCTGGAAACTTGTACTTCAAATAGAGTGAACGTCTTACCGTTGGTGGCCCCAATATCCATCATTTTGGCTAATGATTTTGCGGCATCCATCTGTGAAAACACACAATGGCTATTGTTCCTCATTGTAACATAGATTGAACTCATGGCTCACACAATGGCTGAAAGAATAACTGTATGATCATATTTGATAGTCAGCTGTTAAATTGACTGTTTAGAAAAAGGAACGCATGCAAGGTCTTCGATAAACAATAATATGAGACACAAAAAGGAAAATAGTTTAGTGGCATTTCCCTGAATGTGGTAATGACGTCAACATACCTCTGGGCTTCTTCCAAGATGTGAGGAGGTTGGTTATACAGAGAATAGAGAGAATAATTTGAAGTGCATGAGACTAACCATCTTGTGTCTACACCCTCACAATCACATTTAGTTGAATAAGCCAGGAAACCTGCTTGCATCATGGTAAATGAAAGAATTTCAAACTATGATGCGCAATTCCATTTGCTTACTGTCATTTCTGGCTTGTGGTTCAGGTGTCACTTCAGCTCAGTGCTGATATGTATGTTTATTGAAGCATCTAGAATTTCAACAGCTGTACAACTGTTCATGTACTATACATCGGTAGCAAAATCCAAATATCTTCTGAGGCATCATTATCATCATCATTATCATTTTCTAAGACGTGATCGTAGTTCACTATGTCCTGTGACAATGTAATGAAAGACGATTATGATATTTACGATGCAGTCCTTCAAACACATACAAGCTGTTTCTTGGTATCAGCATTACGCAGCCATAGTGTGAACTGTGATGTGTTGTGAACAGCTGTAGACCACAGTGGTAACACTCTCCCTCCCACCTGCACTGCTACTGAAACCACCACAAAGGCAACGTGCATCCAACACACAGGTGTCCTCACGGCAGATACAGACTAAATCCACCGACATGTCAAAGGAACACAGAGGAAGTGTGTGTTGGACACATCAGACAATAAACCGTAATAGCGCATTAAAATAAGGCTTGACGGCCACACCGTTATAAAGAGATAAACTCTCTACATGACATACTCGTTGTATAAACTAAGCAAGTCAGTGTCAGTCAATGGTCTCACCGTTGTTGTCTCTGTTGGTTGGTAAACCTGCTGTTGCCTATTAGTTCCTGTGAAGTATGTGGCTGTGAATGCCACCCAGCCAACCAGGCTCATGGTGAGGACTGTAATCCACAGCAGGAGGACACGGGTTAGCAGGGAGGTTGCCTCAGGCTGCGGCATCGTCAAACAAGGACCGAGCTCAGAGCTCAGAGCGGCCTGAGGCCCGGAGAGTGCTGGAACAGAGAAGCAGGCGCCGTGCCTTGGTCCTTTTAAAGTTCCCTCAGACGCTTTAGCACAGCACGGCGTTTCCTGAGCTCAGCGTTTGTTGCGGTGATAGTCAGGTCGAGGTGCGAGTGAGTGAGCTGCATGTGCTGCGCTCAGAGTTTACAGAGTTTAGAGGTGTCCAGATGTGTGGTACTTTCCCCCGTAGGAAAACGGAGAACCTGCAGATGAAGGGACTGGCCCTCTTGCCCTTTATGTACCTCAACTCCTACAGAGAGGAGGAAGTGCACTTGCACTTGCTGGGAGAGGGAAGGAGCTGTCTGCTTCAACAAATGAATCCATTCCTATGATTCACTTGCACTTCCTTTTTTGTGTTTGTTTTGATTCCATATAGGACATGTGTCACGTCCTGCGGCCCGCCTCCCCTGTGTCCCCTCTTTTGTGTTCCCTTCCTTGTGTTCCTTTCCCTGTGTTCCAGTCCGTGTTTCCCCTGTGTTCTGAGACTTGCCCTTGTTGAGTGTTATTGTTTTCACCTGCCTCTTGTTGTCTGTATCCCATGGTTTGTCTTGTCAACATGTATTTAAGCCCTAGTGTGTTCTGTAGTATTTGTCGGATTTCTTTTTGCTGTTACGTGTTCCTGCCCGGTTTGCTCTCCGCCCTGTTTGGTATTTCTGCCCGTGGACAATAAACCCTGTTTCGTAAATCCCTGCGTGTCTGCATTTGGGTCCACCCTGCCTGCTCCGCGTGACAACATGTTTGAATCAAATAAATAATGCAGCTGGTTGTGTTTGGGTTTTTCCCATATATGCTCCCTTTTGTATTAACATTTCAGTTTTACTCTTTACCATGCTGGAGTAAAATGAAATTGCAAAATGAAACATCTGCCGGATATATAGTGTAGTTAATAACAGAGAACCCGTCATTACGCTCAATAGCAAGGGGCCGGTACAATAAAACATGAATACAGAACTACACTTTATTCAAAGAGTAACCTCATTACATTTATATAATTTCAGGATCAAAATAAAGGTGATTGCAGTCTGAGCTTTAACCATTGCATCACTGCCCAAACCATGACATATGTGACTGTAACTGGACATGCTGCTACATGCCTTTTTCTATGAACTCCCAGCATGGTTTTAATCCATATTAAGGTCAATAGATGCTTCACTTTCTTTACTTGTGGCTCTCCTGGGGAAAGTTTCACGGCAGCAAAACAAAATGTGTTCAGGTATGACTCATAAAGTATGCTAGTCAGAAGTAAATACTTAACTTCTGACATAATTAATGTACTACCTAGATCGGATCAGGACAGGTCATGGATTAACCTAGGCGTTCTCACTCATTTCGTGAAATTGATGAATAAATGGAGATAAAAAATGAAGAAGAAAAAAACGATCAAGATTCTAACATATAGGCTAGTGATAGCCATTTACAGTAGGTCTTACTGGTAGTACTTGTAGAGCAAGGCAGCACATTGACATGTTTAGGGATTATATTTTAGATTGAGGCTAACCCCGATTCTTAGACTAGAACAGGGATAGCAAATTTAGATCCAACAGAACATTGTTTATTAATATCACTGCTGCATGCCTCTATGGTGTCATACGCAGCTATAGCAGCTCACTAGCTATTTGGTGTGATAGAGCCCTCTAGTGGAAGACGTGGTAAAAAAAAACTTGATATTTGCAACTTTTTTATTTTTACATACAGTATTATAAGTATAGGTAGACATCCTGTTCTCAGATTATAATTGTTTCAATTACACAAATGTTGTGGTTGGTACTAGACGGTCATATGTAGGGTATAGACCACCGTGTAAACATGGGTGAAACTAATAATACGAGCTAAACCATTTACACTTACCACTTAAAAGACAAATGTGTAGTGAATAGGCCTACACTACTGTCATAAGCTACTATGAAATGTACCCATATAGTTCCTGACAACTGCATGAAAAAATTATAGGAGAATTTCTGCACCATCTTGAGGCTACACCAGGTGCCGCTCTCCTCCCAATAATAGACTGCATGATGTGCCTATGGGCATGCAAAAAAAGACCTAGCCTTAGTTACAGTAAAATGTGAGGTTATCAAATTCACAGTCACATATGTTAAATTTAATATTATGTTTCCATGTTTCTTTTTCTGCACATTTTCTAATGTGTAATGGAGTGATTATCTGATGTTGGCAACCCTAGCCTGAATGAAATGTATAGGCTACAATAAGTAAGCCTATAGCTAGCCTACTGTATGCCCACCTGATTTGGCATCTCTCCTTGGTCTACTTTACTTTACTTATCTGTTGTGGTTATGCTACTTCAGTTTGGCCTTTAAAAATACAGTCTTTTTTATTTTGTTTTTTATTTTATTTTGTATGTACAAATAGCCGAAGCATACAGTATATTGTAAGCCTACAAATAGTCTATATTTTATCAGCCATAGTTATTGTACATTACAACAAATATTTTATAATGTAGCCTAAATTATATTTATTGAGGCCTATAGCCTAATGCTATAGGTAGTGAGGTTAGTAAGGTAAATAGACTATCATACGTGATAAGCAGGATAATAGGCCTATATCATATAGACCTAGCCTACCACATTTGACCATATTCCAATAAGACAATAATGAAGAAGAATTATTACTTTTGAACGATTAGTTAAACTCCTAAGGGTGCGCTAGAACTTGTGACAATGTAAACTTTGCGAACAAACTTTCCTTGAAACAGTTTGGGGAGGGGCAGATGAGAGCGGAGGGGTAAAGTGCTCTCACATGGGCAGTTTAGGACAGACAGCTCAGTGTAATATGGACAGGTCAGTGTTTTGACGGTCGGTCGAATGAAACACTTTGTAACTAAACATCGATTTTGTTGGTTTGCAGCTGGAGGTTGAGGAGAGATTTGGCGAGGACGAAAGGGAGAGTAGGAAGGCTACAGCAACAAGATCCCAGCAGATATAGTGGCGGCTGAGTTGCATTCAAAGTTTTGCTCGAATGTTTATTCGCTCACTTGACACTTCGTCTCCCCTTTTTTTCAAATTCATGTCCAAGGGGTTTTTATACTGGCAACCGCACAACGTCACCTCCAGAAGCCAAAGGTCGTTTTTTCTTTAAAACTTTCACTGACATGGCTTTTTGCCAGCGAGGAACACGCTGAACGTTTTGACAATATTTCTCAGTGCTAAAGATAACGACAACGGTTAAGGTATTTTTGATAACTTCAAACAGACTTGTTTTGTAAAGATGAAACACAATTCCAACAGCACGCACAGCAGCCAGCTGCCCCGGGACGCTGAACTTCAGCTGCGGTTATCCGACAGTGGAGGAACTGGAGACGGAATGGAGAATGGCGCTGGGAAGCATTTCCTCAATGAATCCGAAGATAGTTCGTTTTGTACGAAGAGGAAGATGCTAGTCGGGTTGGATGTGTTATGTGTTTGTGTTGGTAAGAGTCGCATTATTGTGGTATTTCACTGTCATGGGCTACGCTTTCTGTAGGAAGTCAGAAACGGCCATAGGCTGTTTAAATTTAAAGAGCTCAAGGTAAACTGACTTAGCAATGAATTGGCCTACTGGTTTCATATAAAACCAATTCTGTATGGGAGCACACGGTGCACGTTGGATAGTTTGTGTTCTGGCTATCTGACAGGAGCACACCGTTGTCCAGGGAATTATCCTGTTCCCATGGCAACCTGAAGGTTCTTACGAGAACATGAGGATGAAGAAAAAAAAACTATAATAATGCCCCTGCCCCGTGCTTTTGTGAGTCGTAAATTGCCTTTGTCCATTGCGTCGCCTCTCTTACTGAAGGATTATGAGAGCACCAAAACTCTGCCAAGTAGCGAGGCTGTTATATAATTTAACGAAAGCGTCGGGGAATGAGCCCACGTTTTGGACGTGGAAGGGTCACTGTTGAATCTGAAATATAAGACACGAGGGAAGCAATGCTAGCACACCCATCATCAGGCGACCATGAGGTCAAGAGCTCTAGTCACTATTGTCGCATACATTGAAACTATTTAAGCATGCGGGCCATTTTAAATAACTTTGAACGAATAGTTGTTCCACTTAAACCAAGAACAGTAGGCCTATGCGGCAGACGTTTATTTCAGCTGTTGTTGACATTCTCATGTTGATGTGAAGACAAGGGAACAGAAAAGTAACAAAACAGGACAGAAGAGGAACCCGTCCAGGCAGACTGACAGGTGCCTCAACTACAACACAAGTAGCGTAGCCTGCTGTAGAGGCTGTCCCAGCATTATACAATTCTGCAATTTTCGCACTTATAAATCCCATCCCATATGTGTAGTAGGCTATGATGTAATATAGGCAACCTGCCCCTGCAGGTATGCTATTAGCAGCACACTCGTGAGCAGCTGTGATAAGCCTAAAGTGGCCCGGCATCATTCAGTGCTCTGAGGAAATGTTTTCTCACTTCTCTTCAGATTCATTTGCATGTTAATGAGTGTGTGAGTGTGTATCGTCTCAGTATTGAGGGCGTGAATGGACCTTGGTAGAAACGGTCCATTTAACTATATCAAGGTAACACACTACAAAGCCTAATGCTTTCTTAGGAGTTGTGGTTCTTTAATACATATTTACTTGGAAATGGTATTGCATGGTTCTATGAATAAAACATCTTGTTGAATGTAATTCATGCAAACAAAGACTTCATTCTGCGCTTGCATCATATAGCAACCCTTCATTGAAAGGTATAGCCTTATAGTCAGTGATTGTAAGAGAATTCACTTTTTGTTGAAATCAGTGGACATATACTCACGGTCCGATAACTACTGGATTTTTTTTATCCGGTGTTACTACACAGCCCTGGCTATGTATATGGAAACACACACACACACACAGATACTGTCCTAGTTTCATTCTGTCATTATGCTTCCTTGTGGTCAAACGTATTGAGTACAGCTGACATGTCATGTGCTCACACAACCCCGTACAGAATCTGTGGCCTATGGCCACCCTTGACGTCCAGACACATGGGAGTCAAGAGGCAGTGTGTTTTGGAACCTGCGTAGCATGCCGGGGCAGGCCTCCGAAGCTCTGTTACTGCTTACTCCCATTAACCCCCCATCACAATCCCAGGTTGTCTTCGCTCTGTCGTCACCACAACACATTTAAGTTATGGACCCCCTTAACAGGCATTTGGGGATGATTCGCTCTTCACTGTTTTTTG
The DNA here is from genome assembly GCA_027564635.1 of Typhlichthys eigenmanni. NCBI lineage: Eukaryota > Metazoa > Chordata > Actinopteri > Percopsiformes > Amblyopsidae > Typhlichthys > Typhlichthys eigenmanni. The sequence continues at coordinate 3,548 of JAODUK010011372.1, read as the reverse complement.
AATGTTGACTAATATACAGCATGCTGTTGGACACGCTGTGTTGCGAGTCGACTTTCACTAAGGTGATTTCTGCTAGTTACCTGAGAAAAGCTCTGTTTTTACCCAGAAAACATAATATTGTTCATTGCAGGCCTAACTTGAGTGACAGGTTATATGTGAATGTGTCTCGAGTGAAAACGTGAGGCAGCATGCTAGGAGAAACAGGCCGGTATCTTCTGGAATAATCAGTCAAAAGAACAGCCGCTTTCCGGTTTATTTCTGTTCCTCGCCACCAACTTTCTCCATTTTTGCTCATGAAAATGACTTTATGGGCAGGAAGATATCTGGTTGATGGGGCGCGCGAGTGTGTGTTTTTATGTCTGTTTGTGTCACGGGGCGGGCGGCGTGTTTGTTTGACGCCTCTTGTTTCTCTTCCGTTGGCAGAGAAAGCTGTTGAGTGAGACAGAGACAGGCTGACATGTCGCAGCGTGTCTGTGTTTCACAGCCAGGAATATCAAACTCTCTCCGTGTGTGTGTGTGTGTATGGGCGTGTGTTTAGGAGACGTGAAGATGTGTGCGTGCGTGTGTGTGTGTGTCACACCGCTGCACAGTACTACAGCTGGCACGCGTTGCTTTGTTGACACATCCACCAGTCACATTTTGCCTACTGTTTCAGCCCCATCAAACACACTGTGAAGTTATGGAACACGGTGGCATTTTCATGAAGCTGACAGATGGAGGGCTAAACCATTAGCCAATGGAAAATGTGATTCTGCACACTCTCTCTAGTTAATGTATCAATGCACCTATTCCACGATGCTGCTGTGGATGCCTGGCAGCATCGTGGGGACATACAACAAATGTATGTACAGTATGTTCTCTCTGCCCACGCATATTCTCCTTGATTTGCTCTTTCTAATGGCAATGCAAACTGTTCAAGTGCAATCAAAAACAATAATAGAGATAACAGACAACCTTCTTGACTTATTTTGGTTTGGAAAACCTCCATACTTTGAGACCACTATGCAATATAGGCTACCGTATTAATAATCCATTGAAATATTTATATCTACATTCCATTGCCATCTATCTAACAGCCTTCCACTTTATGTATCTAGAGACATGCAGGATGACAGAAGATGACTATTAGGTATTTTCATTCCCAAAATCTTACTATCAACAGTATTGGTTATAAACATCCTTTTTGACTGTCAATATTTCCTCTCTTATCCATTAGTTCTCCAAAGACATGCTAGGCTGCACCAGCTCAGGGTGAAATATATGGATAGGCCAGACACATGGCACCTGTCCTGCCCTATGGTGGGGCTTATGGAGCTACAGCAAGGGTTAGAGGTCAAGTTGAGGGACGGCTCTGGGTTCTAGTCCACAGCTAGCCGGTTTATGTTCTGGTGAGGCAGTGCCACTCAGATAGATAGGATGAATTAGACCGCGCATTGCTGCAAATGTGTTTTTAACGAGGGAGCTCCAGTCTTGGTTCCATAAGTGCCCAAGACGGTCCAAAAACATTAGCGGTAATGATTGCATATAGATGTGTACGGAAATCTAATGCGCCACTCTGGTGAGCTCCAATGAGTCTGGAGATGCTTTCTATCGAGAAACCCATCAGCCCCGCCCCAAGCTCTCTCAAAATGAATGACTCATCCTTTCTGTCCCCCCCCCCCCCCCCTTCCTCCCATTCATTCCCATACAGTCCCAGACCCAGCACCCCCCACGGCGCCACGGTTTCCCATCCCCACCATCGTTTTATCATTTTGACACATCTCACCTGCTGGAGCCTTCTCTGCCTCCAGCCTCCCCGTGAAGCTGTCCCAACCGCACACTCCTTACCAAAACCCAAGCATCCTGACAGATGGCTGAACAGTCAATGCTTTGCGTACACGCTCCCAGGCAGGCTGCTAAAACCACAGCCCCTGTCCCCGTACATCGTACTCACACTGCAGACAGTACAGAGTGGAGTGACAGGCCCCTTTGTGTTCAGGCAGACACTGGGACCTCCACCACTAGCACCCTGAGCTCCAGGGCCCAGCTCCAGGCAGCAGGTCGCTGGAGTGCGGCGAGAACAGCTAGGAAAAGCATGTCGTTGCTGGAGATCAGCTACCGTAGCTGTGGTGTGGGTCAAGCACGAGTGCAAGGGTCTATATAGGGTGAGCCAATCAATCCATCTTGTCTTTTGGATACATGCCCCTCATTGGCGTAGTCTAAGCATTTGAGCTAAAACTGTGTGCTTAACAGGCCGTGGGTGTATATAGTTTGAAAGTATATTTATGTGTTTATGTGTGTGTGTGTGCGTGTAGGCGTGCGTGCGTGCGTGTGAAGGCCCGCAATGCAGACGATAGCAGATAGACAATGAAGATCCCAGGCTGTTTTGGTTAGAACCTCTCATTTCCTCTTTGTTCTTCTCTGATCCAGCTGTGACTATCAGGGCAGACCAAACAGGAGACAAAAGAGCGGGCAGCCGAGTGTGTGGCTCTATTCACCCTCATTCCTTCTCCGCCTGTCATTTCTCAGCCCTCCAACGAGGAGGAGGAGGTGGCGGCGTACTGACACATGCATGTCTACATCACACGCATGTCTACATCACACATCCATCTTCATTTGACCATGTGGCAGATTGTGGCAGATTGTAGCATGCCAATCATAATCACAGTGCTGGTGCCAGTGACATAATCTCCTGTCTGAATTCTACCTGATTCCCAGCACAATGCTGTCATTTGTGTGCGTGTGTGTGCGCATGTGCGTGTGTGTGTGTGCGCGTGCGTGCTTGTGAAAAAGCTCTCATCGCGGACTGTTTAACTTAGACAAAGGTTTTCTTTCAGGTGAGACATGAAAGGCTATGCTATACACTGGCTACCTGGCTGAAAAGGGATAGACTGTATTGTTCTACACATACTATCCTGGATAGGGGTGCACATTAATTATAGTTTGCAGTATAATAACTGTATGACAGTAATTACTCTAATGCTTTTTGAAACCAACGTAAATTAAATAGTGTTATCGTTAAAGTTAAAACGCTTTGATGTGGTTTACAGTATCCTAATTATATTGACTTTATTAATGAACACAAACTGAATGCTGCATAAGTTCATCAACAACAATCTTCAGAGTAGTTATTCAAACTACAAGTTATATAATATGTATTGTCATATCATGTCTTTCCAGTATCAAACCATCCATCTTGGGGCACCTTGCAGAGAGTGTGGTTCTGTTTGAGTGGAGCTAGACAATTCATGTTAGGGCTGCATTCTGCTTCTATTGAAGATCCCCATCCTTCCCATAGGGTCCTGTTGGCTAACATATGTTTTGCACGGTTAACTGGCTAGATAAGCAAGCAGCTTGAGGCGGAGGTGGAAAAGGATGGCATGTGTCCCAGAGGATGATGGTAATGGAGGGTGATGGGGGCTCTTTGTGTGTGGACCACCCCTGGAGGCTTTAGTGTACTATGTGTGCATGATCCAGTTTTGATCTGTGTGTCAAATGTACAGTATCTCACAAAAGTGAGTACACCCCTCACATATTTGCAAATATGTGAGCATATCTTTTCATGTGAC
>JAODUK010011353.1:0-25939 GCA_027564635.1 Typhlichthys eigenmanni | reverse complement strand
CCCCCCCCCCCCCCCCCCCCCCCCCCCCCCCCCCCCCCCCCCCCCCCCCCCCCCCCGCCGCGGAGCGTACGCCATGGTGTCTGGACTCTCTCCAAAGGTTGCCCTTCGTTACGGGAAAACAGCAGCTGCCCAGCTGCAGGCAGCACAGAAAGCACAACGGGCGTAAGAAGACAAAGAACAGAGACAACCATCCCACCCAACCTGAGCAGCATAGCGGTAGATGAAACCACTGTATGTACTGCGCAGTTATTAAAAGGTATAGTAACCGACTGTAAGCCAATACATTTGTCTCCTCATAAGACTGCTAATGTACCGTTCTCTGTGCATGCTGAAAGCATAATCTGGTATTTAAATCAGAACACAAACAAACATGATGCAGAATGCACCACACAACAACATCTTTAGAAATAAGAACATTTTAATCCGAGACAGCAAAACACTTATGTTTCTTCACAGCAGTCTACTTGCAAGAAACATACGATATAGTTACAGTACCAACTACCAAGGCATTTGTGATGCAGTAGCTACTGTCCTGCACTGGCTGGACAAAAACGGCGGGGGAAAAGTGATGAATGTTTTCCACAATGCTGAGATAGAATTCCCAGGAGAGCGACAACTGCACTTTCTTGAGCTGCCTGAGAGTTCAGTAATGGGCTAACATTAAACTGAGACTTATAGTGCCAATGCTAGAGGCCCTCCCATTAATGAGTCACAGGAAGGCCACAAACAGAGCTCATAAAAACGCAACAGCAGTGACCAATACAAAATGACACAATACAAGTCACACTAATCAGTAAGGGATACACACTAAATACAGTTACAGTGTTCTTTGTGCAACTAGCAAAAATAAACAATACAAAAAATATGAGATATGAATTTATTGGTTAACCATTGGCACCATTTTATTTATACATTTATTTATTTATTTATTATACAAAAATAATATGGCGCCCTCTATTCCGTTCACCGATTGCCTGCGTCACTCCAGATGCGACCGGCAACCAGCAAATGTCACCTCTCATTCCAACGGGGAGCATTAGACTCCCCGGAGGTGTGCACGGAGACAAAGAGGACACACATGACATGGATGAGATGCCTGCGTCGGAGGCAGCCTGGAATGTTCCGTGGGTTTACTGGGTTTATAAATAACCGGCAGACACAAAAGGCAGCGCTGTTCTGAGCAGGGCGCTCTCTCAGACACACCCCAGTCACACTGTGCGATACTATTGGGTCTCCCATACGTAGTTAGCACCCAGCAGCTCTCCACGTTGACCCCCCCCCCCCCATTCTCTGGCTTCACCCAGTAACCAGCTCTGAATAGAGAAGTCCAGGCCCTTGACAGTATACAAGGTTTCATTGTGGTTGTGAGTGTGTGTGCGTGTCTAATATATCCCATACTTATCCACTCACTGAAGCAGTAATACATCAACCATGAGGCAGCATATTTGCTTCAGAGAAATAAGACAGCTGCTGAAATGAGGAAATGTACTGACATTTTTGTAGTTTCTTAAAGCAGCTTATATAAGAAGAGGGGCTGTGGGGAACGGCTTGTGCTGAGAATCAATCTGGGTTGATACATTACAGACACCCTCCTCCTATGGAGGAGAGAAGAGACATAACAGTCACATCACAAATCTGTCACCAACTTTTTTTTTTGGTCGAAAGAGAGAGAGAGAGAGGGATAAAAGGAGTGACGAGTTAGAGAAAAGGTCCAACAATAGCCAGTCACGCCCCATTTAAACGCACTTTAATGCTTTGCTCCGATACGCAGCGAAAGTGGAAAGTTAGAAAATGCATTCAAGTGATCTAACCTATTCTTCATGCTGTGGAAAATTGGATTGTGATGCAGTTCAGCTGGCCAATGTAATTTCCAGTGACACCATCTGAATCACTGAGGAAAAACTGCATCCATGGCAGATTTTGTTTACACAGAAGGAAAAATAGAGATATTCCTTTATGGGGCACACATACATAGCCCACATAAACAAGGACAGGGGGGGCATCGATCAAAAGCTAGAAAAGCTCTCCTAAAATAACCCTAGGCAGCTTGACACTGAGCAGCCAACGCATTCCCTTCATGTGAAAATGACACTTCTACAGCACTGACAGGCCTACATGTATATCCAGTCAAGAGTTGAGTCGGGCTTGCGACCCTTCAAGTCGGCGTTGGAACAGGAACATGGTACTCACAGCGGGGACACGACCGCGCCTTCTCGTGTCAACGCCTGCCACCGAGGGAGAAGGAGAATTCCGCACAGGAAGTTCAACTTGCCGCTGGTGCTTGTAGCTTCCATTGTGCTCTCTCGCTGCGGCCCACCTCCCGCTATTCATGCGCGTTGACAAGAACCAACCGCGTCGGTGTGCTGGTGACACGGGAGTGTGATGTTACTTTTAGGGGGCGCAAGCACAGCCCGACAGAGGAAAAGCGCATCTAATTAAATGCTGTTCCACATTAACAGGATTGCGTGACCCTACAGTTTCCTGCATGTGCTCCCACAGCCCCTGAGTGGCATTTGGGGTAATGCATACGAGCAGGCGACAGAACAAAATGCTTAATACACACATCCCTGGCGGACACGAGCGAAACAGACATCCCCCTTGCACTGTTCTCCGGTACGCATTGTGCTTTAGGGTGGCGGAACATGGCTGTGTCGTTAACGGACACACAATAGAATGGGAGAATGAAGCTGGTTGCAAGGGGTTCAGGTGTAAAGGCAGCCACAGGCGTTATCTAGCGGTGGAACCTGTAGTGTCATTCTCAATCCGGCGGTAATTACAAGGTCAGATCTACTGCTCATTTGATTGGAGCTTAATGCATTCTGCCCTTGACAGCAGTTATTTTTATTGTCATTGGCCTCCAGTGTATAGGATCAAAATGTATTCGCACCTCGGACTTGCAAAAACACCAGCCAGGAAGCTGGGGCATGGCCAATCAATAGGTGTTTTCTGTTCTGTGGGGAGTTTTGTGTTTGTTAAGTGGCTCTGTGTGTGTGTGTGTGTGGTTCAGCTGCAGTTCATGAAAAAAACTCTATGGTTTGAGTCTGGCTGGAGAGGAGACACCAGACAACGCAACAGGAAAGGGAACAACAGAGCCAAGTCAACCATGTTAACAGCTGATGGCAGCTTATAAAGGCTCTTCAAAACAGTGTGTGAACTCATTGGAGTTCACAGGACTGCCTTTGTATCCACTCTGTTTATGTGTGAATTCACTTGTTAAGACAAAGGACGTCTGATGGCCACACCCCACACAGAATGGCTTCTCTCAAATAATATTTACAATTTCTGACACCAAACCCACACAGATCGCAAAGCCTGGTCTTTGCTCTTACACGTCTTAGCGTTTTATGGCCTTAAAATATTTCCTGTCCTTTAGACTTTATTCAAACTCCACCATAATTCCCCCCCTCCTCAAAACAGCTCAAACTCCTTCTCTTGCAGAAGCTACTGATACATAATCACTTTGGGTCTTAAATAAAATAGATGTTAGATAGGTGGGGGGGGGGGGGGGAGGGGGGGCAGTACACTATAGCAAGAGTAGGTTCCTTGTTCAGAAGTAGTGATGCATATTTGACTAGCTCAACCAGAGAACAGAAACATCTTACAAAACAAATGCCTTATCTTTCTTGATAAGGAAGAGTCACGTCGACAGTGCATAAATTGAGAGACAAAACAATTGAGTAACTTATCTTCTCTCCCCCCTAAATGGATAAAAAGTGATCTTGTCTGACCAACCAAATCAATGTGGGAGGTCCTACCAATTGAGAAGTAAACAGACTGGCCTGAACTGGCTCGGCCAACATTGGGCTGTTGTCTGGGACATGCCCGCCCCCCGCCCCCCTTTCCAGTCACCACAAATCCAACTCACTCCTCTGAAACAAGGGCATCGCAGGCACAAAACAAAATGCCACCATTATTCATTTTAATGAGCTGACAAACATTGCCTGAATCACCTTACCGTTTCTCAAAGACGTTAAGTCAGCAATTTTCAAACATCATACCACACAAAAAAAAATGATTAGGAAAAAAACAAAAAGCATAGCAACCAAAACGTGTGGAATTATCTTGGCGGACAAAAAGGAAATGATGCAATGTTGTTTCTACATAATCCACGGTTAGAGCACATTCTATTTGTTGTGTAGACCTCTAGCCACCACTTACATGCCTCCACACACAATAAGAATCGTTTATTATAGTAATGACTGCTCGTCTTTCACTCTCACTCAATCATTTTCTTCATACGTCTCCATAACGACAACTTATCTTATGCTATTTTTACCCTGTAATGATTTCACAGCACTGCCCTCACTTTCCCTTCTTGCCGCCTCTCCTTCGTAACTTAACGATTAGCTGGAGTAATTGCCCGAGATTGCCCGGGGTTGTCACAGCCACTGCAAACCCTTATGTACAATATCAGAAGAGGAAACCGCACTGCTGCATGTTCAGGCTTCCCAACAAGTCTTGATTGCGGAACGCGCCTGAAACGAGAGCATGCCTCTTCAACAGCGGTTTTGATCTGATGGCCTCAAGCGTCATGCCAAAGATAGCATCTGTCTTGAACATGATTCTTGCTGGATACCGCCAACAGATAAATGCTCACGATTACCTTCTTTTCCTCTTTCAGCATGTTTATTCACCTTTAAAGACGTCTTTTGTCTGTGAATGAAGACAAAATGTCCATCACTATGCAGAATCAAAACCTCCTTGCAGAGATCTTTTAGACAAGATTCAGCCACTTTGTTGAAGCTATAACGGCCTGCACTTCTAAATGTGGACCATCTAAAGCCACACACAGCCAATATATCCACATGTCTAGAAGCCATCTGCGTGAAAGCCTTGTGTCAGGAATAGGCATCGAGGGGGTTTATAGGATTTATTCCAAATACTTCATTAATTATAACGGCCGGTGTTACGTACCATTAGGCTGAGCAATGAATTAGAGAGGGGATGAAGATATGTCAGATGTGGCCACACATTTATTTTAGTGTACTAATGATACAGTATATCAGCTAAAGCTTTGTGGGAGAACTATGCACAAATATTTAAATAATTCAATGGAAATACAAGTGAACAAAGATAAATGGGTGAGTACCGGTTTTTGCTTAAGTATTGGGCAGGTGGGATACCAACATTCTTAGTACTACGCCTTTGTTATATGGACATGTGCCTGTTTATGATTCCCATGTACAATAAACTACATGCAATGAGACATCAGTTTACCTCCCTTTACTGCGTTTTTGGTCATAACTGTTTGAAATAATTTCCAGCAGGAATAAACCACCTCCACAAAATGTCACACATCACATTTAGTTCTTCCTTAAAAAGATTTACACACTGTTTCCACAATTTACACGTATGCTTTAATTTAAGACTAGACTGCCTCAACTCACTGGAGAGTTGTTCCCCTTAAACCCCTGTCACGTTGCCAGCAAGATCCTAGGCAAAGTGCCCTGCAGGAAAAAGCAGATAAAATGACATTATGTGCCTTTCAGCAGCTCGCATTCCTGTATAAACAAAAAACTAATTTGTTGAAACCTTAGAATCAGCCTTTATACTGTATATCGTAACGTGATTTTTGTTGCCAACATTATCCTACACACATTTTCACAATACAAGCCAACCTCGAGACAACCACTTTTGTATCTTCACTATGTGTTGATGACCTGTTCAAGTATGCGTAAAAGCTATTGTAAGCTAATACACTTTGTGAAAGTCACCAAATATCTCCTCGCATTTCGCTAGCTTATCGCTCTGTGCGTGATGAAAAAAATATTCCGGAACATCTATTACCGCCCTGGCTCTGTATATAAGAACATAAACAATTTGGCAAACACCGGGGCGCTCACAACAACAATGCTCTTGGCTTCGCAAAGCGTTTCAATGTGTGGGGCAGAGCTTCTGAGGGAGTTTGTTTTGATCTCGAGGTTAGCAAGGGCTCGAGAATGACTAACCTTTCCTTTAAGCTAGTGGCCAAGGAGGGACTTTATTAACAGTAATAAACCATACTGAAAGAAATGTCTGTCGCATTGATGCTCAACAAGCCCTGTGAAAAGAAAGCTTTGCATATATTGAGTAGCATTGTGACCACACGCTAAAAGGGCAATGCTCCAGTTCCTGAGAATAACAGGGTCTGCATATTCAGATACACCCGGACCCATGCTAGTGTGACCAGCGCCATCATAGCCTAACTCAAAGCTGAACGGGTCAAAATCCCAACAAATGCAATATGCATCTTAACCTGGACTTTCCCATGTGATTGAAACTAGGGTTACAAAGACGCTGTTGTCGTTTAGGTGTGAAACTCAGAACGTGTTCTCTGCATGGCTCACAATCCTCTCTACTCCTCCTCTTCCTGCAGAGATCATAGACTCAACCCTTCTTTGTCCCTCAATACTTTTACAAAGAGAAATGTATAAAAAAATTAAAACACATGGTAGACTACTCTTTTCTCAGCTACACTACAATACCATGATGCAAAAGGTTGCTGTACAAGGTAACCCCAGATAGTTACCAGGCAGCACTAATAAGCACCATAGCCTTTGTATGCTTGCAAAAAGGCCCATTAGGCCAATGTGTCTGCACGCTGCAATTACTGTAACTGAAGTGGATGTCTGTCTAGGTGTATTCAAACTGCTTTTTCCAGGCCCTGCCCCAGCAGAACTCACGCTCACTCAACTTGAGTGACACTGACGCTCAGCTCGGCGCGGAGGGCAGGAATCACTCAGCCAGGGCTGTAATGAAAACAGCAGCTCTTGTACAGCTGGCACCAGACTACAAGCCAAGTCACTCGCAGGCAGGGCTACAGTGATATTATTCAAACCGTTGTTACCACCATTGGCAGCACATCAACGACCCCAGCCAGCCACTCGATGACACTTTAAACGGTTCTCCCCATCCCCCAGCCCGATATCTGCAATTACCATCCATCATCTGACATTAAGGCGAGGAAGAAAAAAAAGAAGAAAAAAAAAAAAACACACTGATGCTAAAAGGTATACACGATTTATTACTTCTGTAGCCGGTTTTCCGGCTACAAACAGGAAGTGGTACAAAGAAACTGATGGAGCCTAACTAGGCTACTTAGTTAGGTTGTGTTTTTTATTTATTTTTTTACAAGCTGCACCGCCCGACCCGCAAAAATATGCAACCATCAACCATCCGAACCAGATCCGCAAACCGCCAACTTGAGCGGAGCCTGTATAGCAGGGTTTCCCAATCCTGATCCTGGAGGGCCGCTGCCCTGAAAGTTTTAGATGTCTCCCTGCTCCCACACACCTGATTCAAATGAATGGGTCGTTAGAAACCTAGTAACTGCTCATTCATGCGAGGAGATATGTTTTGAATTTTATCAAAATAAAAAAGGTGTATTAGCATACATATAGCTTGCAATAGCTGCTTTTTTTAAAGTGCATTTAAAAATAGCCATGCACATGTGGACTTGGCATAAATATCTATGCATCTTCTTAAAGGGAGGGTTAGTCATTCTCTTGCGAACGTCGAACTCAAATCAAAACAAGTTTGGAGGTAATATACGTTTCCATTTCATTAAAATATGTTTATATTTTTTAACTAATATAATACAGTACATACTGTATATGCATCACAAAATCAAAGACAACTCCCAGTTGTGCGGTTAAGATGTTATTAAAATATGTCAATATTATTTTAAGGCCTGGATACTTTTATCAGATTCAATTCATCTGCAAGGAGAATATAAACAAATGATGGAGGCATCATTTCCCCACATCCCTGCTTGCTTTCAGCAATGCTATAGGGGACCCCAGAGCCCATCCACAGAATAAGAAATAATGCCAAAAAGAGCATAGCAACTGCACAGCAAGCATACTGGATCAGGGGGTGGGACTTAATAGTGGTGGGATGAGTTGGCAGCAATGGGAAATACCAAGCAGGGCTGGAAGTCAGAAGGGCAGTCAAACTGAATTGACCCTATTAACATAATAAATAAAAACACCTGCACTCACACTACAGCCAGACTCAGGGGTATGTCTGCAATTAACAATCCAGTGCACCAAGTCTGTCTATAATTTGAATTGCTTCAATAAGAAAACGCTGCATTATTGCCAGACCTTCTCATCTGCTGCAACTGTTGTTGGATTTTGACAATACAGCAGGGTGCATAGCTTACTGGGGAGGAGGGGCTGGGAAGGGATTAGTTGGGGAAGTGTGTGTGTGTGTGTGTGTGTGTGTGTGTGTGTGTGTGTGTGCGTGTGTGTGCGCACACGCTATTGTTAGAGCTCGAGAAAGTGGGCAGGAAGAGCAGGACACTGTTGGTAACATTGGAGACTCAAACCTGCTCAATAACAGGAAACATATTGTCTACATGAAAATACACAAATATCCATAAAAAGGTTTTCAACTTGCACCTCTCTGTACTGTAATAGAAACGCTTTAGAAATAAAAACGTTCCTGACTTTAAATTACACAGTGCATGTAATATTTATACAAAACCTATTAGCGCTATCGAAGCTGTATTAAAAGAAGCTTTTATCTGAATGGCTTACGAGAAACTCAAATAAATCACATAGTATTTTAGTGATAAAACCATTAAAAAAAAAAAATGCATGTGGTTGTGATTCACGGAGATGCTATCCAGACTGTATCCAGGTTGAAGATCTCCCCATTTCTTAGTAAATGATGTCAGCATCTTCAGGAATGGGTAATAGGAGGAAACTTTATTGAGATTTAGAGGTAAGATAAAACACTTCCCAGCCATGTTTAGCAGATATATGCAAACAGAATAACAGAACAAAGGAAACATAGAAAATGATTTTGAAAGTATGTGTGACATATGGACAGGGACATCTCTGGCCTAATTCACTCTTCCTGCACATTTCTGTGCTAGAGGGAATGTAATAGAAGAGTGTAGTGTGTGTTCTGTCCCCCCAGGTAGCTAATAAATCTTTAAGTGGTCCACCTCTCCACATTTAGGTGTCTGTTCCATCACAGTGTCATAGCCTCTGGACATTTTTAACTACATTTACGGTACTTCACCAAAAATGTCACAACAGGCCTGCAAATTCGTACTAGCTTGTGTAGCCTGTCTCACCATTAATACCTACCTACTGTATATTACACACTTAAAATACTTTCACAATCTAATTAAATCAGATGGAGGAGTTTACAAATCTTGCATGGTGCTGTCATTATTTCAAACTTCATAGTATCTGCAGTTGTTGACACTTTGCCAATGGCAAACAAGTACGGGCCATGGCTTTGGGTCAAACCCTAGCTCTAGTTTCTATAGCAAAAGCATGACATGCTATGCCAACACAAACCATATCAACTCTTGCCCTTAACCCAAGCCTACCACCACAAGTTTAACCTCCAAAACCAAGTTTAATAGTCTTATTTTTCCACAGCATTAAACTGAATGGGTAGCCACCATTCGAAGGAAATTCACTTTGCTTCGATAATGAGCCTAAACAAGGCATCAAATAGTGTTTTTTTATTGTATTTAGTAGCATTAAGCACTGTACAAAACCAAAAGTAATTTCTAATATCAACTTAAATCAATGTTTATCTATGGAGTTTTGCACAGTAATTTCCGACAATAGTCAGATGCACAGTAATTTCCGACAATAGTTTATTTGAAGATCAAAAGGGTGATCCTTCTCTTGTCCCCACTGTCTTAAATAAAGTATTAGCACGCAATGGCTTATGACTCCACTTCCTATTTATCTGCTGCTGTTAAATCTAATAAGTGCATAAAGACTGAACAATTATAGTTGCATACAGCTTGCAAAGCCAATTTAGTTCTGACTGAGCTACACATAACTCAATGCAAAACACACCAACCACCAGCTAAGGTAGAGCAGCTGTACTTAAGAAATGCAGTATGTACTGTAAAACTCTAGCACTCAATAAACTCAAAAAAAAGAAAAGAATTTAAACAATTAAGTAATTAAAATAACACAAATAAACAGGGCATGAGTTGGCTAGGTTTAAGAATGCCCATAAGTATGACATCACATTGCAAAGCTAAACAAGGAAATAAAGAGAAAAATAGTCTCTACAGGAGACTGCAAAGCAAACCATAACACGGGTGAAAAGCCTTTACTGGCTTAAACTCTCTTTGAGCGACAATAGAAAATGTAATGGACAAGGCCACACCTGCAAGGCCAAAGTGAGTGGTGTACAGTGAGAGGCTGGAAATCTTGCACAACAATGTTAACGGTTACTTATCTGTATAGATTAGCTCTATTGTTTTGTAATGTGACAACCACAGTATTACTTCTATAATTCAGTACATATTTTAAAACTGGTAACTAATTTACAAAAAGAAACATGCATATCTGTCATCTCCATCTGTGACCATACAAAAACTGCTTTACTTTCCACTGAACTGCTTCAAGCATTGAGGCCATGGTCAGATCTTTAACTTGGCAGCATGTTCAGTTGCAAAGAAGAATAACAAACATAAAATATATAAAAAATTACGAAGTAAGTTCCCCTCTGAGAAAGGACCGGATATTTATTCTCAAATCAGTACAAAACTGTATTCAAGGGCATTGTTCTGTACTTCAGACTGTCAGCTCCTCTGGTAGGAAGGAAACTATAGAGGGATAGAAAAATAAAAAATAAAACCACCAATAATAGGCTTTTCTCTAAAGGCACATGCTACTTTGACATTTCATCGTACTGCTCTGATGCCAGTAATTTGAAGGCAATTACCATATATATAATGTGAATGTTTCCCCGCCATTCTGTCAGAGCCCAAGCTAGATTTTCTCAATCACCACACCTGGTGATTGGTATGACGCTCTTTCAGGTTTATATTACAAATGGACATGTTAAAAAGGTTTTGCCAGCCATGGACAAAGTTTACTGCATTTCCGGGTGAGGTTTCAGTTAGTCCACATCCACATTACATTTTGGATGCTGGGGTGCCTGGAGCAGCACAGTAAGGCAAAGAAATAATGGCCATGACTTCTCAAAGGGTTAGACCTCCCCGGGAAGTGCACGGACGGGGGCGAAGACAAATTATTCCACATGCACAGGCTTTAGAATGTCTGAGCCCCAGACCACTCTGCGCGTTGATGGGTTGCAAATTTTTACGGTGAAAGGATGCAGACTTTCATTTTGGTTCAGGTCAATCATTTCACCTCCCACAAAGCATGGGTTCATAATTAATTTTTTCCCCAAACAGTCATTTTATAAGCTATATTATTCTCCAGTTTTATTCTCAATTTAGTCATTAGCCCAGAATTCATCTGGCATTCTGCATATGATAGGTTTAAAAGAAACCATAACTATATGTACAGTACTTGGCAGAAACCCTGACATTCCAGACATTAATCCTTCATCTCCACAGTCAGTGATTATTCTGCTCCAGTTCAGCCACTTTGATAGTCTGTATGGGGGATCGTGTGCACACCATCAGATTGCTCCAGAAGACACATAATGATGTTGTAAGCTAAACATTAAATATTCTTCTCCAATGATAACAGGCGTGTGCACATGCACGATAGCTTTTGGCTGCAACAGCAGCTACCTTATAGAGCACACCTGCTGGCTCAAAAGCCAGCACGGCTGTCAAATGAGCAGGTGGCGACTGACATACCGGTGATCCATGGAGCAGAGGGAGGGCTAAATATTTCGCCTGCGTTTCCTCACTGTCCTCCCAACCCCTTCTCACTTAAATATAGCACCTCCCAGGCTGGGAATCACATCGGTGCTTCGCGCTACTCGTACTTGCTTTCTGCTATAGTGTTTTCCTTCAAATGAGGCATCCACCAAATGCAAGGGTCTAATGGCCACTGGACAACCAGTTATTGTCTAGGATTTAAAACAGTTTTGAGAACATCATTTGGTCAGACTAAACAATATAGGCACACTTCCATATAAATACATACTATATAGGCACACTTCCATATAAATATAACAGCACCACCTATGCTGCCTCGATGCCACAGTATGCTGGAGATAGCAGCAGCACATAATGTAATAAGCAGAAATGGACAATATTCACTGGCAATGATCGGCAAATGGCCGGTTTGTGTAAATATAGCCGGTTATGTTACCGATCACGTTTAAGCCTTTTTTGTTTAAGCAGTTGCGGCGCCGCCGCATGCATGCACTGCAAAGACGTCCACGTTCACTCGCCCTTCTTTTATACCCGAGACTGTAGCTAGTTGTCATGGTAGCCTACCTACACATGTCTGCGTGGTGTGAAAATTACAATTTGTGTCCAAGGAAGAGGTCAACGCGTAGGTAAGCTACTCAGTACATTTTATGTTATATACAGGCATTCCCACTTTGAGCCTCAATATCTTTTTCTGAAAATCAGAGCAAATCTATTTGCATTGTAGCCTATTGTTCATCTCACTGAAAAGAGTAAGTTGTACGTGGCTTATCAATCCGTTGTAGGGGCACCTCAGAAATCACATTTCACAGTTTTGACCGTACCACGACAGTTGTCATGTATCTCTTTGTTTTGATGACTCACTCCTCTCTAGACGTCAACTTCCACAGATAGCATTTCCAAAGCAGAGTGCAGCGAGGCATATATATTGGCAGGATCAACAGAAGTACTTGCCAGTCATGGACTTACTTTTTAAGATAATTATTAGGCTACTCATTTCCATTTCCAAAACTACTGCAATTTAAACTCCATACCTTGACCATATTAAAAAAAAAAAATGTGGTGTTGTAACTTTGGTTTTCAAATTAGAACATGAGCCTTCTCACTTCTAGCCTCCTGCCACCAATGTAGTGAACAGTTTGTTTTGCACACTATTTTGTCTATTTTGTATTTACCCTAAAAAGATAGACTAGAGTGTATATATATATATATATATATAACAATTTTACCATTTTTTAATTTGAGCCTCTCCGTGAACCATGTGACCGTTGACAATTTAAAACTTCTGCTGGTGTAACTGTTTATTTCCATGGCTCTGGATTTGGATACATGTAGCATGGCAACAAACAGGAGCTTTAGTTATCCAGGCATGGCTAGCCTAATCCTGCCTTCTAATATCTAATGTTTAGCTAGACAAGTATCTCCTTGTGTGTGGCCAACACTGAATCATCTGGTCTATGCTATACCTTTTACTTATGGGGGCAATAAAGGATAAAAGGCTCTTGGAAAACACACCCTAATGGACTCAATGGTAATGTGGTTGGATGCAATACTACTACTACTACTACATAAATATTTTATTATTGTTTTCATGACCGCTTGACAATTACTATGTTTCAAACATGTTTGAAAGTGTGCGGATCTTGTCCAAAGAATACAATTAGATTGTATGAAAAAATGTTTGTAGTGTTGCTATGTGTTTGTATATAAATTACAGTAACATTAAATCAGGGGGGAAAATTAAATGCATTGTATGAATTCTACTGTATTGTAAATATGTATTCATTTAGTTTATGCAATCTGTAACTCAAGCCAGTGGAGATGATGGAAACCCAGACTGAATACAAATTACTTTTGTTCAAAATAATGACCAAACTACAGGTCAGACATCTGCTGAGGAGATTTCAGACTCCTATCTCCCTTCAAATCTCCTCACTCACTCCCACTCAAACAGGTACCGACTAATTCAGGAACAGCGCATTAATTATCAACAAAATTCTCGAATTTGGTGAAGTGCTGAGCACTCACACAAAACATGTTTGAAGATGCAAACAGTTCTTCCTGCAACCATTACACTCCTGACTCGCTACTATGCATTGCCAAAGTTTGATAAAATAACTGATTCGACATTATGGAAAATATTCTTTAGGGAGGCTGCGTTGACATCCGATTGCATTAAGACACAATATTTCCTTAACGGCCTCATTATCCAGTTGGAGATTAACACCCTGTTTAAAACTCACATCTGTCTGAGAAAAGCGCCAGGATCAGCAGTAAAGATTCAACTAATCCGACTTAGCTGATGTGAGGTCGGCAACGTTATTAAAAGAAAGAAATATTATGTTGTGTGACTGCTGCCTTTTTTTTTCTTTTTGTGTGTATGCGTGTGCGTCTGCGTATGTGTGTGTGTGTGTGTGTGTGTGTGTGTGTGTGTGTGTGTGTGTGGGGGGGGTAACTATAACTGTTAATTGGATGTAGGCTACCACCGATGAAGGTGATTATGAGTATTCTTGGCCTCAACACAACCTTGCTACTCTCTGGGGAGAAAGACGTACTGAAGTTTCATTTAACCATCACAAAAAACTGTAACAGGGTGTTTTTTTCCGTGTAGTACAAATAACCATTCTGGAGACTGGATCATTCTTGTGTGGCCTATCATCAAGCAGTCTGAAATATAGAATACGGATGATTTATAGTGGATCTCCACACAAAATGCCTTGGACGGTCTCCTTGCCCTCAGAATAATCTCTTAATACCCAGGGTTGTGCACAATTTAGGAATAGAAACTATTCTACTCATGAGAGAATATTAACTGAACAGGCCACACCCTACAGGATATTGAGTTGGAATTACAGGAAGCCGGATATATTTCCTTTCTAAGAAATTCCACTTTATTATACTCACAGCTGGTTGTTAAGGCATGTGAATGCCACAAAATGGTATACTACTCTATTCAAATTTGAATTGACGTTCTGTATCCGTTTGCTACCTCAAATCTAATTTAATTCAAGGTGAATGGGATGCACAACCCTGCTAGCCGCTTCAGTTTGTATTGCACATCCATTTAGTATTTCCTAGGAATAGCTAGACTGCATGATACTCTGTCCTCTTTCTGTCACAGCTTTAGTCCCCACAGAGCATGCAGAGAAGAGCACTTAACTATCCGCGCACACACACACACACGCACACACACACACACACAGAGGGAGTGACTGAGCTCCCATCTCCACATACTATTAGTCTGGTATGGTCCACTTCACATTGCATCCCAATGTTAATTAACATGACAGGCTGTGTTCTCTTACAATAATTATGTATGTACATATAAAAACACAAAAGGTCTGACATGCAAAAAAAAAGGAACCAAATTATGTAGTAGTTATTTTAAACAGTAGAAATGTTGGTTTCCTTATAGACATAATTAATACATTTCACATGTTAAGTTCATGCATTCTTGTAAGAGACAGACATCCCTTATCTGAACAATACAACTAAATTGTAGGCAAGACAGCATTGGCTGGAGCTAATGTGCACGTGTGCCAGCTACTAGCTGAGACAGTGGGCCTGTGTGTGCAGCAAGCCTCTTTTCACACAATAACACAACCCGCAGGAGACCGAATGACAAAAACACCATATGGGGGTGTCGCTAAAAACGATTCCTTATGGAGCTGAAAGGCACATGGACTGGAAAGGAATATCATCCGAGAGAAAAACATTGTCCAGATAGAAATGTCCATAAATACACTTGAGTAAATACAGGTAGCATATTATTAATATTAAATATATATTAGAGTACAAGGAAATATTATATTTTCTCCCATTGTTACAACCTGAAATCCTCACAAATAAGGTGAATCACATTCAACGTCATGTTATCCCTTATATTTATCTAGAAATATTATCTGCAGTTATGACAAATATGAGTAATCGCCAAGAGGCAAAACATTTAATTCGGGAGATAAAATAAAATGGAGGATGGGACAAATCCGGATGAAATTGTGCCCCTGTAGTGTCTGTGCGGTCATTATGGTGGAAACATTGCCCCCACACCACAGCTCTGCATTATGCTGGGTTGTGGGGGCAATTAGAGAGCAGGGGATTGAATGGGGAAAGGGTCCAGTAAAAAACAGCCCCTCCATGAAATGGTCTGGGCACACGCGAGAACCTTGGTGTCCACCCGGATGCAGCAACATCACCATGGAAAACAACATGTAGAAAATGAGGGTGAATTTATGAAACCAAACAACAACAGTCCGTTTGTTGCCACGGAATGAAGCTCGGTCTGAGACGATTTCCCGTCATCACAAAAACATTATTAATAAAGCACATTTCCTGCTGATGGTTCTGCTGCATGTGTGTTGGCAAAACATTGTGGAAAATGTTGAATTACTGGACTGGTAAGCAAATGCTCAATAGACTGGTTTGGGCTATGTTTTAATCATCGTCGTTCTCATCCAGGTTTACAGCAGACACTGTGGGCAAGACAATAATGTCTCCCACATTTAAAGGATTCAAGCTTTAAAATGTAACACAATAAAACACATTCAGGGCCCTGAAGTGGTCCACAGTCCAGCTGGACGTGTAGCGTACGAAGCTGAAGAGCCAATCCCAGCGCATCATTTCAGTGGCTCACAGACCAACAGCACAGGTCAGAGCCTTACAGCCTTTGTGAGTTGTCGTTTATAGGCAGATAACAGACGGAAAAACAGATCGGGTTGCGGCGAGAGAGAGTGGGGTTTACGAGACACACAGCTCGACTGTTTGGGCAAATCTCTGTTGTGTAACTCAAGCTGCTAAACTTCACCTCTGATGAGATCTCCATTGTCGCAGCTCATAATATTACAGATCCCTTGGTAAAAAGGAAACAATGCAGTGGAACACTAGCGTGGTGTGAGAGGTATCAGTTGGTATATGGCCTTGTGCCCACAGCCTTCTCACACACAGACGTTCCTGTAACCCGGTGGCTCCTGCAGTTTTCAGTGAAGCAGGAATCTGCTACATTCTTCACATTAGCTGTCAAACATGCTACGCAACAAGGAGGACTTGCAGCTGCAGGACAATAGAGCCAGCCACACAACACCACAGGAACTAAAGCAGACATTTTAACCCAGGCGTCAATACGCCAACCTCTAGCTGGTCAACAACAACAATTGCCAGTCTGGGTCACACAAAAGTCAGCAGAGTTAGTATCGTACAATGCTGCAGGCAAACATACTGTATTTCATAGGCCGTCATCTTAGCCTGGTCCCAAGAACATGAAAAAATATTATTGAATCTAGGCTATTAACCAAAACACTGGTGGCAACCTAAGGAATGCTACAGTATATGAAATGCACGGCTAAGATCCTTAAAGCCATTCAAAAGAGTGTGATATCAATCTAATACTATGGTGCGCCAAATGTAGTTTGTTCCAGTCTGTGTTTGAGACTTGGTCAGGGAATGCATTCTTGTGCAATGCTTGTGTTACTGTTACTAAACCCCATTGTTAAGCTCTCCATCAGATATTAATTACAGATGACTGCAACATTGCAATATGATTAAATTATTGCATATTTTTCCAAATATTCAGAGGGAAAGAGAATTTCCAACTGAACTGGTCAACATATACCCAAACAAAGGGAAAATTAAATGCAATGGGGTTAAGGTACAGGCAGGTTGGGTATAGTTTTCATCCTGGTCACAGACACCCTTAGCCCCTCTCTGAATATATGTCTGTGGCTCAGAGCCCACCCTTACATATTTGTATTTAAAAAGCTGTGGACTAGGGAGACAAAAAGCCTCTCTCTGAGAGAGATGAGATCCACCCCCTCCTTGTTCTAAGATCTAAGAGGGAGAGCACTGGCATGTTCAGCTTGCTCTCGCTCACTCACTGGCAGACTTGGCAAAGGGGTTCAACTGATTTACGTCTAACTCTCACACTCCTGCAGTACAACCATGTAAGGCAGTTGCCGGCAAGCCAGGACAGCCCTCTCACAGACAGCTGTTCCTTCTTCGACAACAGCTTAATGTCCACTCACCACAAAACAGAGTGACATAGACAGAGGATATTAAATTAAGAAACAATGAGCTAATGCCCTGTTTTCAATGGCCCCTCTGTTTCTTAAGACTTAAAATTCATTAAAAATGTATGCACTGTGTAGAAACTACATTATCAAAAAGTAACCCACTGAACAGTAGGAAAAAAACATTCTAAAAACAATACAGTATCAACCTGTCGTAACACTGCTACAAATGACTGCTCTAACACATATACACATCTATACCTTTATATATATATATATATATATATATCGAATACTGCATGTGTCAATGTTACACTTTTTGAAAGAGAGGAAAATAATGTTTAACACTAGTTGAAAGTTTAACACAATTTTAACATCAGCACATGTGTCTTTGCATGAAAAACTAGACATATCCATCAATGTGAGCATCGGGGCAGACCGAATAAAACAAAAAAGGAGCGGTTGAGAAGAAGAAAG
Organism: Typhlichthys eigenmanni; assembly: GCA_027564635.1. Classification (NCBI taxonomy): domain Eukaryota; kingdom Metazoa; phylum Chordata; class Actinopteri; order Percopsiformes; family Amblyopsidae; genus Typhlichthys; species Typhlichthys eigenmanni. The sequence continues at coordinate 7,861 of JAODUK010011353.1, read as the reverse complement.
AGATCTCCTTGATGCATGAGTCTATTTAAGAACCAGGAAATTACCTCTGTCTCAAAGGAGGGGTGAGGACCAATTATTCTCCACAGATCCACATCAGATGTGCTTCTACTAGGTCAACATAACTGATTAATTAGACATCTTGGTGACAGACTTCAATTAGCGCAAAGTTGACTCTCATGGACCTGGCCATCTGGATCTTTACTGTCTTAGTGACATCAAAAAAGACACCATATTAACAATTGTTCAACAGACAGCTGCACATTTGAAGTGATTATCTTGGAGTTGCTGAGTACCCAAGTTTAATCTTGATCTTCTATCCGCACTACAGTTTTGAAACATGCTAATTTAGTGATAGCAACAACAACAAAATAAAAGTGTTGATTAATATTTCAAAAAGCATTTGTTTAAATCCTGGAATTATTTGTTTTGCAGTTTATAAGAAAACAAGTCTAGGTCATTCAATGTGTGTGAAAGACATCAGGCAACAAGGTAATAAATAATTATATAAAACCCAGAAAGTAAACACCACTAACCTACATAAATTATAGTAAATTAATTATGATTTTAATAAATCGATCTTGAGTTAATAGTGAATCTGCTCAAAAGACACTTGGCCATTGTGCTCTTTTTGTACATGTCAGACAAGATGGGAATATAAGGATGGGTATAGAAACTAATCTTGAGGCCTTTGTACAACTAACAATTGTAACCACATCATGACTAAAGGGTACATGTATGCCCTATGATCTAAAATGTATTCTAAATACATCCAGATAACACTACAAACCTGCACTGTAGCTATAGTTCCACCCCACCCCAGCCAAAAAGCAACACTACCCCCACTCTTCTATCATTACTCCATCATGTTTGTGCCTGGACCACATAATGAAATGAAACCATCGCTAGCAATTTGAAGTATAATAGAAATCCGCAGATTAAATCTAATACCCAACCTGGCATAACAAAATGCAGTAAATACATCTTCTACTGAAATGTATGTACACAGTGTTAATAAACATAACATGGATATTATAAAGAGCATGCTTTTAACAGAATAATTTAGCCTCTATCAACATGCAGCTAAACAGCTATATTTTAATACAATAAACCTTTGGATGACTCAAAGTTATGCATTTCATTGTGTGCAATAAAATGAGCATTCACCACATGTAATGAGCTATTCTATGATAGGCCTATTCTGCTGCAGTGATTCATAATGACATTTATGCAAATTATGTCATAAGCACTGTGATTGTTATTTTCGTAGATTTTTCTAGTGTTTTTTATTTGATTTAAAAGTAAGCATTCATATATATCTTTTTTAAATTGTTTAATAAATGTTTTAAAAAAGGTTAAATGATCATCATACATTTTAACAATAAGAATCATAAGAAAAGTTATTTTAAAAAAGAAAAAATATCATGGTTAATTTATAGTTAATTGTAGTTAAAATTGTGTCTACTTGCTGTGACATATAGCCTAAATACACAGATGGTGCTAAAAATAAAGCTGTGATCTATACAATATGCCTTTACTGTATACACGTCATGAGATAAATCATATGATGAAACAGCTAAACACTTGAAACTGGAACTGCAGTAAATGTGAACTGGAATTCATTACAATAGCCTACATGGATCAATGAAATATAATACAAAGCATTGGGGGGTAATCTAATGAAGGGCATGCCATGGTTTTGTTTCTATTATATAGCCTTAAAATTATATATATTTTTTTATAATACATTAGAAAATACATCACCTGTGTGGCCTATGGCTACAATAAATTGAAAACGTCGAATTCTTAATAGCCAAACAATTCAGGCAATTGTCTTTAGTTAGGCACATTTAATCAATAAAAAGAAGGCCCCACACATTTATTTTACAGGTAAGGCTCAATCAAGGTTCATAGGCTAAACAATCTCTTTAATGTCTATTTGAAATTACATCTATCTGTGCGCAAATACTCATTTTATTGATTAATTTACCAGATACATGGGTAATCTGGTACATGTAGGCTTCCGCCTAAACAAAACATTGAGGCTACACCTGTGATTGAAGAATATGGTAGGCATAGCCTATGGCCTACTCTTTTCACTCAGCCCACAATAATAGGAAAATAGTTTATCCGCTAATTTGCAGTGTTCATAATTACTAACCTTTTTATGTCTTTCTTTAAACGGTAATGCAGGCCATAGCATCTCCTGTAAAAAGTCTTGCCAATGTTTCTGGTCCTGATCAGATGAAATGAAGACGACTTCCAATTTGTCTTTATGCTCCGAATTTTTTTTAAACTTGCTGTAAAACTCACATAGGCTGGCGTTGAACTGCTTACATGGTGCGTTCAGACTACATGCAAAGTATAGCCCCACTAAGGACAGTTTGCCGCCCAGCGCCTGCACATCTATCTCGGCTTTCTCACTGTTGACGAGCCGCTCGCCGAGTAGATTTACCAGGAACTCCGACATCGCTATAGTCCTTGAAAAAGACAATGTTTCAGCCGAGCCAGCTGTGTGTAAAATCAAGAGGTCCGCGACGACCTGGACTCCCTCTGTCTCCAATGTAGTGTTTTAGTAGAGCCCAACCCCGCGCCGAGCATTCAAACGCTACGCTGTGGACAAATGGACCCGAATGTTACCGCTTATCATGCCCTGTGTAGGAATGCGCTCCTGTTATATTCCCCCTCTACAATTGTGGTAGCCTAATAAGTGAAACACGCGCGACATCTAGTTGTAAAATTGCGACATTGCATCCGCATGATTTGACGTAGTGAACGGTCTCTTTCCCCGAATAGAAATCATTTAACATGTTTTAATTAGTCGTTTTTAATTTAATTGTCATTTTTAATTAATCTATAGTTTACAGTAAACGAATCCAACTAAACTAATATAGTTTACATTAAACTATATATGAAAAGTACAACTAGTTAAAAGGATCATCTTCAACATTAGGCCTAATAGGCTACAATAAATAATCTTATAAAGACAGGCAATTACTGCCAGTGTGTAAAAAAGAACATTAGGCCTTATCAGAATCCTCCAAATATTCAGGTTTGCTTCTTTTCATGTTTATTATGACTTTGTCTTCACTGAAGCACAACAGTCAAGTGGGGAAACATGGTTAATATATTAACAAAACAATTTGCATATAGCAATCATTTAGAGAAAAAGCATAGGCAACATTTCACAATTCAGGACAATGATGGATGGGTAGACTACATTAAAGTACTATGATTTACCGTTCAAAATATGTATTATATTTTTTCTACAGATCTGTCTTAAACATTCACATTTATAGTATACACCATTTATTACTAAGGCCACACGCACTTTGCTGAATAATTACATGTAAAGGTCTCAATATTCCATATTTGTGTTTAATTTGTAAAGTGTTAAATGTAGTGAATGAAACTGAATTAGTTTGGAAATAGGTATGAACCAAAAATGCACAGCATAATAGAACATTATTTAGTCCTCCGTGAACATCATCCTCACAAGGTCTGCTTTGAAGCATTCTTCTTCCACTAGCTTCTGGGGCTGAAACAAAAAGACTCTGGGTCAAACACAGCAGAAATGTGCTAATGCAGCAGTCAGTTCTTTTCTGGAATTGGGATACATTTATTTATAGGAATAAACACTTAGAACCATTTTATTTTTAGACTTGATTAATTGTTTTCCATGAGATAAATAAATGTCATGAAATTTGTATTACTGTGCCATATCTCAGCAGAGTAGGGACTCCACTTAGCTTCAATGTTTTCTTGAAGTCATTGTTTGGATTCTTCCAACTGAAACAATACAAGTAAAGGGTTACCATGTTATATGTACTGTAATTACTAGCATTTTGTACTTTTATTAATATGATAATTGATACTTGCTAACAGTAAAGAGTCAAAGTGACATACAATGCAAGTTACAGCCAGTAGGTCTATTTACTGGCATATTACCCAATATTCTTTTAATATATTCAGTACATTTAATAATAGTAGGCTAACAGTTTTAAGTGTCAAAAAGCAGATAGTAGCCAAACGATTAAACGTTCCATGCTTGAGGATAATGGTGGATATGGGTTTCCAATCCAGTCACTCTCCATATTTAGTCAAGATAGCTCATAATGAGAACAGGGAACAGGTCTGTTGTTCATCTAATATTGCTTCCCTCAACCATATAATTCTCCACTGGTTGAAGTAAAAATAAATCTGCTTGGTCACAAACATGTATAAAGAAATTTGTCCTAAATCTGTATGGCTGGTTGTGGGTGACAATTATTTATTTAGGCTAAGTAAATTCACAAGATATCCCAAAAATCATTCGGATTATATGGTAGAAAAGTATGACTTACTATGCTCTGTCTCCTACTTGACAGTAGATGAATACAGATCCCTCTGGAAGATGTGACATTTCCCCTCTTACAACAGGCTCAGCTGTAATAATGAAAGGGAAAAACTGGTCAATGTTGACACAAAGACAACAACATAAAATACAAATGTCAAAGCACATTGCCACGTTTAAGGTTTACGAAAAAGTATTATCCAGAGAAGCTCAAATATACATAAAAATGTATAGTGTATAATGTATAGCGTATTATATAATAATTATAATATTATTCTTATAATCCTTATCTTACCCTTTACGCAGTCTGGACACCAACTCTTTCCTTTGGCGTCTTTATCACCAGAGAAATATGTAAAAATATCCTTTCCTTTCCTTTCAGACACAGCCTGGGTGAATTCTGCATAACCATGAACGTTTACCTCTTCATAGCGTGCCATTACTTAAAAATAAATGCCCAAATACAAGAGGCAGATAACGTAATAGCGCGAGTAGGCCTACCACTGATCAATTTACAAAAAGGCTAAATCAAATATATGTGCGTGACTGGAAGTCATGTAATTGCACTGCACATACAGCAGATCCAGCACAACTCCTATTATACTTCCTTCCTGTCCGTGCAAAGGGTCCTAAAGGGCCAGTGCAGCTTTATGGTGACATTGTGCGTTTTATCTCTGGTTATACACAAGACATAGCATAGAATGGGCAATATTAATGTTATAATAATGTAATTAATGTAATATTAATAAAAAAGCGAAGAATATAGACATTTAATACATTTTACAATTTCGAATAACAGTCGATTTCGCTTTGTTTGACTTATATGGCGAGCCGTACCGTACTAGTAATCACAACCCTTCCGTTTATTAGTGGTGTTTGCTATTATCTTTAACGGTTTAAACACAATGGACTAGCGTTGCTATATACATAAACCATTTTACTTAGCACTGCAACATCAACAATGTAGTAAATTCCTAAGATAGTAAAATAGTACATACCTGTTAAGGTCTGTGACGATAGATGATGTATCCTGCTGTACTGCACGATAGTTAGCTAACGCTAGTTATGAATACATATCGTACGGTAGTTGATCTCAGTTAAATGTACGTGCCAGTAATACCGTACCGGTACCATAATACATTATGCAACGAACACTAACTACTGTATTACTGTAACTATTTGTTAAATGCCGTGATTTACTGGATAGTTAATATGTGTACTAGGTTTACATTACAAAGATGACCACACATTTTGGCCAGAGGGAACCCACAAGGACAATAGGGGTACCAAGGAAGGAGTGGGTCATTTTAGGTACAAACCAAAATATATACAACCGATGCGACGTGACTGCTGGACTACATCAAACCAAGGTAAGAAGCGATGTACTTTTACCAATCCCATATAGTGAATTATACTGGATGCCTACCGTACTTTATTTACATGGAAGCCATAACTACAACGCTACCGATACAGTGCTGTTATTTGGCGTTTCTGCCAGTAGCGTACGGTATAAACCTGTGGTATAGTAATACGTTGTGTACCAGTAAATTACCCGACGTGTTTTAATGTGGCACAGCATGCAATTGGGATTGTCACAAAATTGCTTTGTCTCAATAGTAAATATCATTCAAACCACAGCTATGTTTCAACGAGGCCATGCCTCCAAGTGACAAAAACCGCGCCACCCGTGTTGGTCCACCGACCCCCATTGTGATCGAGAAGCTCATGCCACGGCCAGAAGACAGGGAAAATGTGCACACTCCCAGGAGCTCAATCAGTTTTTCAGCTGTTTCTGAAGAGCGTCTGGTGGCTGCACTGCAGCTGGCAAAGCGAGATCTGAGACGAACGCGGCATGAGGCCTTGAAGAACTCCCTTGACAAAACGCAACTAGGGGTTTATAACCATGACTCAAACAATGTATACCAGGTACAAGTGCTGATGATTTACAGTGTATTAGCATTATCCTATTGAAGTAAATTCCTAGCCTTTAAAGATTGACTAACCATAGTATGTGTTGTACTGTTTCTAGCAACACACAGCCACTGTCACAATGAAATCCAAGTCTGTCACAAAAGAGAAGGCAACCCATCTTGGAACAAAACTGTCGCCCTGGAAACACTGCATCTCCCACATTGCTAGAGTTGGCCAATCCCCACCACCCAGAGACCCTGGCCCAGGACAGTTCGCCAGGGGTCCGCAGGCTCAGCTAAGCCAGGAGATCCACAAACTTCAAATTGAGCTGGCACTCTGTATACAGACAACAGAAAAAATGACCAATAGAGGTAAAATGTGGCTTGATGCAGTCATTTTGTTTCAGTCTGTGAAAGGCCTTTGCTTGTCAGATGTTTAAACTAACTGGTTAACAAAATACTCTCAGTTTCAGTGTTTCTGCTACCCATTTAAAGTACCCGTACATATTACATACTTTCACACTTGCTCAATACACTATCTCTAAGTAACTATCTAATTCAGTTAAACGGCAATCATTTATGTTTAGTATCTCCAGTGTCCCATCTACATAGTTTAGTTTATGAATACTTGATTGAAATTCTCAGTCAAATTAATGGAGGATGCATTGGAGCCCGAAGAGCAACGCAAGATCGACGTCCGTAGGCAGAAGCAGGAGGCTCGCTCATTGCGCGTCATCTATGTTCATCAACAGCAGGTACCTTTTCTATGCCGTGTCTGTCTGTCTGTCTAACCCACTGGCATAACATTGCTTTAGTGACACATACGGTCGCAATGTAATTGTTGCCTAGGTTAAAGAAATACAAGAAGTCGTGGAGAAGCTACGTGCTCAAAACAAATGGGACACAAAGAAGGTATTTCTGAATTCAACAGCAGCCCTGCTAGACAAGAGTTGTGTTATTGTTGTCATGACCAGTGACCGTGGTTTGGCCCTCTCTCAGACCACTGTCATGGCCAGGCTTGCAGCAGCTCATCGTGGGACAGTTAGAGCTGTGCAAACCTTCACCGCGCAACTCTCAGAGCCGTCTGATGCAAAGGTGCCCTCTCATTATAAGGAGCTGTGCCAGCTGATCCAGCAGCTGTCTTTGTGCACAGCAGAGTTAGAAGGTTCAGCTTTACCAGAGACCGCCCAGGACATCTTTCAGAAGCTGGAGGTCAGCAACGCAGACCATTATGCAGCTTACAGTGACATTCAAATGTAGTGCTTACATTGAAGTACTCACGTTGGTGTTTGGTGTGATTATCTAATTAACCAAATTATTATTGTTATTACTCTGATTGGGTACTATTGTTTCTAAAACCACTTGTGCACTGATCAAAACATTTCCTGGGAATATGGTTTAACAAGATTCCTTGTTTTAGGAGTGTGTTTAGATACATTGGAACTAGGGGTGTAACGGTTCGTGTATTCGTATTGAACCGTTCGGTACAGACGTTGCGGTTTGGTCCATGCACCATGCCGTTCGTTTGAACGGTATGGTGCGAAGTTGAGCATAATCCGGAACCAAAATTCAGACGCGAGAGTTTCACACGGAGCCTTTAAACTGTAAGGCGTAGCTCAAA
>JAODUK010011333.1:0-29274 GCA_027564635.1 Typhlichthys eigenmanni | reverse complement strand
GAGTAAAGAGCTGGTCCGTTGTTCCACGACCAGGACGGAATCCGCATTGTTGTTCCTCAATCTGAGGTTCGACAATCTACATACCGTTTAGGGTAATTCATATTGGTAGCCAACACTTTGTGATTTCTGCTGAACGTGTTGTTTTTTTCCAACTGTGGTAGACTGTGCTGTGCTAGCTGCTTGAGAAATTGCTACGATCATGTCTGGTGGTTTTTGCGGTGTCATATTGTCCAATATATTATAATAAAACATACACATGTCCTAACAGAAAGCTCTGCAAAATGGGTGTGTGCAATGTATATGCTACCTACAAAACACAAGCACATTCAGGGATCTTATATTTGGGGTGCAAAAGCACATCCCCTTTTCAAAAACGTGCAGTACAATATATGTCACGATGTATACCATGTACAGTGCTGTATAGGTCTGAGGTACAATGAGGATGTGGTTAACCAAGCTACATATGAGCTCTTGGTGTTGCAAGCTTTTTGACTTACCAGTTCAACAAATCAGTTTTTGCCATGAAGCTTGCTGTCTGAGAAAATCATCTTTTCCTTCAGTTTTTCTAGCAGAAACAATGACAACAGAGGAAGAAGTCAGTCAGAATCTGTCCCATATTCTGTGTAACAATTCGGGCTTGTTCAAATGAATGCCTCCAAACTGTGCTGTCATTTTGGTGTGAGAAAATATATTTTCATATTTTTTTGTTGGAAAACGTCTTAATCATATAATATTGTCAGAAATATAGTAATAAATACTATGCCCAAACACACATATACAGTACATGCACGCAAATTCCCCTTATAGTTGCTCTCGTACACATTGCTACTTGAAAGTTAGAATGTCACACAGGAAGTCTTAAACTATGCTGAGATGGTGGGGGTTGTGCTGGTCATGTGACGTGCTTCAAGAGTCTTGGATGCCCGGGGTTGGCTTGATCGAGGAGAGCTGTGTCACAGAGATTTTCACAGCCTGTCCTAGAGGCAGCACCATTCGTTTGTGACTTGGCTTGGGAGAGATTGTTGCATAATGCTCCATCATCCTCACAAGGTAGGCCAGTGCTGTCATTTGGTTTTGGTTTTGGTTTGGACCCTATTGAAACCCTAGTTCATATTTAACAGTTTTTCCTATAACTTCTATGCTCTAAGGCACTATATGTATGTTACACTGGCCTATTTAAGATACTCTCTTGACGTACATGGTAAGCAAGTGTTGTAGACGGTATAGGGACCTCTTGGCTAAATGAGCGGTTATTGTCTCGGCCTCTGACACAGTAACTGCATGCCTCCCCTCCAGGACACTTATTTTGCTTGCTTCTCCCGGTGGGTTCACTGAGACACTAGGGGATTTTAGTGGTGGTGCTTTTGGATACAGCTGTGACCTGGCCAGCCCCACTGACGTGCACAAGCCTTGACTTCCGCTGGCAGCCCACTTAAACTGCAATTCAAGTCTAATCAGGGATCCTAAACATTTTCACTAACCCACATTAAAACGTAATTATTTTCTGCACAACCACACAAAGGCTGGGCGAATGTTTCAGTATTAAAATGTAACGTTATTTTCTCATGAACGTGGTTTAGTTAAACAAAGTCATGTGGGTAAAACCATATTGAAATAGCTGTAACAGTTTGTAACTTCCATGGTTACAACCTTTCTCTGCATTCCAGCCTTTTCCATGTGAACCGCTGCGTTTATTTTTAGCCTTTACAGAAGGTGCATGCATGGGGTTTTCAGCTTTGTATTACATAGACGTTACCAAAGTCATTACACTTACTGTATATACCGTAGTGTCTCTGACATTACGTTACCGTTGCACACCCATTTGTGAGTGTTGTACTTCTATGGAGCAAATGGTTAGGTGCCTTGCTTAAGGCTAGCAGCAGTGGGAGAGCATCACCAAGGACTCAAACTGGCAACCCTCTTTTTAAAATATACATATTAAAAAATATGTTTATTTTGTATGTATTGTATGCATTTTTCAGACATACTATGTCTACTGACAAACGTCCTACAAGCAGTTTGATAGCAATAACATTAGAGTTGTATATCATTCTGTTTCAGTGAAAGCAGAGGCATCAGTCATGGATAAAGCTGGCCCAGCAAAGACCAATGGTATGAATGTTCATATAAGATAAAGCTTTATTGTAACAGAAATTTTCCTTTTGACAAGGCAATAATGTACATTAAAACACACACACACACACACACACACACAGTACAAACACAAATTAAATAGATTTCGGAATTGCATAATGTAATTTAATGCTATGTTACTTGGAATTCTTTGTAGAAGACAAACCAGATGGTAAAGACCTGAGGAGCAATCCTCCAGGCAAGCTGAAGCTGCCTGTGATAATCACCCCAGTGAAGCCCAGCCCACCTCCGGTGAAGGAAAAGCCCAACAAGGCTTCACCAAAGTGAGTGAACTCTCAGTGCCAATCGCAGTGCTCAACTACAACAGAACCTTCCCCTCCATGATGCTATTCATGGAGAACCCATAGAGCTTTAACGCTTTAACCCCAACGGGTCTTTGGACGTTCTGCGAGCTAGGGTCATGAAATGATTTCAAAATATGTGTGAATATTTTCCTGTAGTGCTTTCTGTAGCTGGGGGGCCATGTGTGATTCAACTTGTTCTTAGAACTACTGCAACACAGTATTCACTTGTAGTTCATAACAAATCCTTTCCATAGAAGGAAAGACTCCACAGTAAAAGTCAAGAACACTTTTATTCGCTCCACAAAGAGCCTTTAGTGGGCATTACTTCTGCCTGTGCCTTAGGTTGCCATGGCAGCCTAAAGGTGTGTGCCAGGACGTCTAGCCTTCAGTGCTTTAGTGGAAACTCTGGGATGAGTCAGATCGGGCTTTAACAGACGCGAGCGACCCGTTTCCTGTTTCCTGAGTGAGCGAGCGAACAAGCGAGCGAGCAAGCGAGCGGGTGCACATACACGCATGCACACTGCTGAGAAAACAAAAAGGCCTAGTCTTAAAAAGACTACTAATGGAGAAAGGGCATTTTAGACAATGCTTTTCAAATCAATGCCTGGAACTGCTAAAAAAACAAAACAAACAAAACACAAACATCATTCTTGAAGGTATACTCCTCAATTGTAGCAGGAGTAGCAGCATACTGCCCTCGTAACCTCACCCCAGTGTGCTGTTTACCTTTTGAAAAGGAACTGTTTAGGGGAACATGTAGAGAACAATTGTACATAGTATCAGTAGCAGGAAAGGTTGGCACTCTCTGAACTCTGTACTACTGGTTTCAACCACACGATCTTTATTGCAATAATGTACATTAGATAGTCAGTAGTTTCCCAAAGAGCGGGATATGAATATCAGGGTATAAACACAAACAGATCTCAAACTGCACTTTGCACTTTTGCCTTTTGTCAGTTAGTCAAGCACGTAGCTCCTCCTCCCAAACAAATAGAATCCATAAACTATAAACGTATGAGCATGCAATGTTTTTGTATGTTGTCTTTACATGAATAACATTTAATTGTATTCTACATTATATGAATGATCACAATATGTTTTGTATGGTACTAGTACTATACACTATACTACAGTATAGTATGCATATTCTATTTTAATTCATCAGTTATATACAGTAGTATGGCATGAAGTAGCCATAATAGTGGATTATTTCGTTCTTTCTTCTTCTTCTTCTATATACATTTTATTTTCATTGTATTTTTCCCATTGAACTTCTCTTTTTAAAATAGTGTTCATGCAGTCATTTATTTCCTTGTAGAACCAATGGCGACACTGGCCCCCTCTCACCGAAACATCCCGAGGAGAAAGACCAGTTTGATGGGCTAGAGCTGTCGTCAGAGAAGCTGAGCCATCCCACAGCAGCCAGGGCCAAACCGCCACAGAGGAGACCCCCGACAAACTTATCCCCGTCTACAGTATGTCCTGCGAAGCTCTGCTTCTCAAGCTAGGGGAGCCAGGGGTCATGGGGTCGAGGGAGGCTGTTGGGAGGTCGTGAGATACTACCAGTTATACTCTTGTTTAGTTAGGATTTTATATGTTGGTTTATCATGTTGTTTTAATGTGATTTAAATAGATTAACAGCAGGAGTGATAGAATGGGTCAAAACATTTACCACTGCTAAAACGAATACCCGCTCTATGAACAAAGACATATTTTTGTTATTTTATATGCTGTAAAGACACGGCGCTAACAAGTCTAACTTGAGATAACCTTTCAAACTTCTAATTGGTGGAGATTTATCAGGGCTTGTCAGTGAACAGTGCAGCTAAGTGTACATGGGGGTTTTCATGTGATCCTTTTAGTTTATTGGTTAGTCGCACAGCCTGGCTGGCTCCCAATATTGGCCTGGTCGAGCAGCACTTTCTGGTTCAGTAACCGTGGATGATGTTCATCCACAGGCTCTGGGAGTCACAGAACAACCGGAACCAGAATCCCAGAACAAGACCAAGGAAGATAAATTGCCCAGCTTGCCAAAGGTTGGAGTCACTCACATTAAAACAATGACGATTACAAATGTAAACGTGTGATGTTGTGTTAATACTATTTAGTGTCAATGCTCAGTTTAATTAATTAAATAATGAATTATTTATTCATGTTTTATTTTAGGGTGGTTTTGAGGTAACTGAAATATGATATGTATCTAATAGCAGGGTTTACAAATCATAAGGAAGGAATATCCCAATCCAATCCAGTATTAGATGAAACAAAAAGCTCCAACAAAGGAGCTTGTTTATACAGATGCCAATATAATCACCAGTACGAGGCATATAATTCCCGGGTGCCATTTTAACACGGCAGGTTGCAGAGAATCCCACACCAGCGCCTTACAAGCCAGACGCTGTTGTCAAGTCTACCAGTCCAGCCCGGCCCGCTCCACCCAAGGTGACGGTGGATCCCAAAGCCGCGGTCCAGAAGGAGGAGCCTTCTGTGTCCAGCCTACAGGCGGAGATCAAGGAGCTGAGGATGGCACTGGACCTCATGCAAACACGACATGAGTAAGTCGGGCGCCTTCACCCCTGTCTGGTTTGGAGCAGAGCCATGTAGAGAGAGAGTTGCGTGTACTGTACACCAGAGCCATGTTGAGAGAGAGTTGCTTCTACAGTACACCAGAGCAATGTTGAGAGAGAGTTGTGTCATCTCTTGTAAATTATATTAAATTCTAGTTTCTTGTGCTACTATTGAACCAACATGAAGGTTTTAAAGATGTTTACGTTGATCTATAATGTTATGAACGTCACTGTTGACCTGCGATGCGTGCAGCTCCTAACCCCGCTGCTGTTGTCTTCGTACTGTCCGTCCAATCAGGCGAGATCTGGAGGAAATGAAAGAAGAACTGAGAGACGAGAGAAACAAACGGACGGCGTTGCAGGTCAGTGGAGTGTGTCTTGAGTTTTGTAGGCACCAGTGCGTCAAAGCACCACATCCTGCCGCCACGTGACTGGGCATGGCTATTTCATCTCAAGACTGCAGCCGCGTAATTAAACAAATGTGTCCCGTACAGGACGAGGTGCGCAGTTTGAAGATGAAGCACTAACTCCAGCTGCCATTGCGGCCGAGCTCGTTGTCGGGTACTACGTGCTGAACTGCTGAGTGGCCTAGAAACATCTTCCGACATGGTGTGCAGCAGGGCGGAAGGAAAACTCAGTGGAGGCTGACATTAGGGTTAGCTTTTCCCTATTACCAGCTAATCCTGCAGCCCCAAAGGACTATTTTCTTTTATTACAACAAACTGTTTTATATCGATACAGCTGTGAATGCTGGAGGCCACATTTTTGGGGGAACAGGTTGTAGTTTGTAACGGTCTATTGTTCTGCAATACCTGTTAGAATATATCTTCGATTTCTGTTGTGACAATTTGTCATACCTGCCAGCCATATTTTTTGTTATGTTTTGTAGGCGTATTGACCTTCTATGCTATTATAGATGAAAATGAGGCTACTGATTTCTGAGGAAAATATTTTTTGGACTTCTGCAGTAAGCGCATTGGTCCATTGGGTGGCACACTATGTCTACTTTTGGGCATATACATGCAGCTGCTATGTTCTTCAAGGGATGTTGGTTTGATGGAGCCAATCTGTGTTAAATTCGTGTGTATATATATATATATATATATATATATATATTAAAAAAAGGACATGGTGTTTTATTCAGGCATGATTAAATTAGTTAAACTGAAGAAGATGCTGCCTGGGTGCTGGGCCTTTTATGAATAATGGCCAAATGTACAGTGTGTTTATAAAGGCCTTGAACTGTTCAACTGCATAAAAAAAGACTGTAATCAAGTTGTCTTAATTGTATGTTTTGAATGTTTTCACATTAAGGGGTAAAAATGTTAAACTGAAAACGAAACCAAAACTGAAAACTGTGCCATCAGAGAAATAGTGTTGGAAGAAAATTAATGGGAAATTCTTTGCACACCATGTCAAGAGTTATCTTTCTTGTTACCATATATGGTACATTATCCAACTTGATAGATCTGGTCCAAATGTTGGTGGCATATTCCTGTCTCAGCCTGCCAGAGCGGCACGCTAAAGAGCACATCTGGACAACATCTGGGGATCATTAACGAGAGGGGGCTTCTGAAACTGCCATGGGAACAACATACACTTTTTTTTTTTTTTTTTTTGACCACACAAAATTGAGGACAAGGCTGCTCTTAGACCAGGGTGAAGGGAGATGAATGAAAGTATAGAAACACATTCATAGAGGCACTGTCAGCATTTTTTGAAAGGTGCAGTTAAAAAAATATTGTGCAAAGACAAATGGACATTGAAGAATATATATACTGTATATAATTTGTTTTGTTTGTTTCTCTTCAATTTACTAGTTTACTAGTAAACTTACGGTATAGTATACAGCAGAGGCAACACAATTATTGTTAAAGTTAAAAAGTTACAATAAATTCACTAAAAATGAAACAACCCTCCTTCAATAAATAAACACTACATCCAAACACAAGGATATATTTAAAAGATGTTTTAGAGGACAAGTTGCCAAAAGTGAAAGAGATCAGGGCTGTGTAGAAATCTAGCAAAAACAAATAAGCTAAAATTAGCTATAGCGACAAGCTATACAAAGAACAATTGGCTTGTGTCCTAAAAATGGGTGGACAGTGTATTAATGAGCCATGCTCGCTTGAAATACCAAGCGTTCTAAGCTACTTTGCTGCAGTCAGAGCTGCTCCCTGGTGGGATGTAAGTCAGAGACGGTGGACGACTAGACGGAGCCAACAGCTTCCCAGAAGGATATGTCTCATCTGCACCCAAATAACCACGACCCACAGTGTGTGTTGGCAGGTGCAGCAGCAGGGGAAAAGATTTGTAGACACGTGACATTTACCTGTATCTAATTGTTGGCCTGCAAATGCACGTTTTGACTGTTTGGATTGTGATCACAACATTGAAGGCGCTCTGTTTTTGATTACGTTTGGAATTGTGTGTTAGTGAGTGCTACCCGGACTGAACAAAACTTTGTGCCTCATGTATACTGGTCTTGAAATAATTGCTATAACTGTTTTGTATAAAGTCAGTGGAACCAGAGAGCTTAATTGACCACGACCATAATGATATTAAACCATTTGAGTGGTGGAATTGAATTCATTGCAGCTTTGCAGTGACGATTTATCGAATCAGGCGAGAACCACAAATTATAGTCTCACCCCATGTAGATGCTGAAGGTAGTGGAGACCCTGGAGTTTAAGTATGGTTTCCTCTAATTGGAGTTTCCCTATAGTAGTCTAAGTGATTGTAAGCTAATACACTAATATCTCACCTTGCCCTCGCATAGGCCCCATTCTTTTAAGTCTACCAGTTTACCATTCTGTGCATGCTGAAAACATAGTTATGTACTTCTACATAGCCCTGGCTCCATAAATAGGAACGTGTCAAACACAAGGCCATAATTCTCAGCTATACAAAACCCTCTCTCTTACACTATATATTATAAAACACTCTCTCATACATTATATCAATGTAACATGCAGAGAGGGTTATGGGAAATATGGGTTACACTGCATCTCATAAAACCGCTTACAACATCAATACCCTAGCCATGGCAATGGGTTTCCAAAATGTAAGACGGAGCTTCTGAGGGAGCACCCTATGGCATTGACGGGAGAGGTGTTTTTTTTTTTTTTTTGTATTTGAGTTCGAAGTTGGCAAGCCTTCTTCAGAATGACCATACTGTAAATATATTTTTATATTTGATTTCATCAGTTTCTTATAATGTTACTTGCTGTTGCAAATGAGCCTAATGTACATGAAGTAGGCCTACAGTATGAATACAAAATTATTAATAGTGGGTTTTATATGTTCTAGGATTTTTACACGTGGAAGACACCGAGATGTTTTACAAATATGACCACATATAGCATATGTAGCAGTTTGTGTAGGCCAACAAGTTACAACCATACTTGTATCTGATCAGATACAACATGGATGTTCCTGAGTACTGCCTGTTTTGGCAGCACACGGTGTACAAATGAAGGCTAACGCATCTACTGTCACAAATGTTCTTGGCCTTTTTCCTCTCTGGCCTTCCTCCCTGCAAAGATGGACCATCCATCTACAATAGGCTACAAGGGCATCAGATTACACTTTCCAGTATTGCTAAGAAACAAGATGGAAAAATGGACGCTGGACTCTTAATTTATGGAATGTATTTTTACAAGATTTAACTAGTATACCGAAATGTAAGAAAACACAGGTCCCCAAACACCCCAGACAATTTATGGTCACTGGGGGATTCATAAACCTTTATCATATGCCCAAGACATTAGTTTGTTTTCATTCTCCCTTGCAGGAGAGGAAATAAAATTACCATTGTGATTCATGCAAAAGCCTCTGTGCTAGCCTACTTAGCATACTATAGTCATTGGTATGCAAATAGTTCTTGGATGACCCTGCACTCTGCAGCCACTAGGCATTGCTCCAATTTGACTCACAAAAAAAACACTATTTCATTATGGATATAAAACATTAGACACAAAAAATGTATTTATTCAACCTTTCAAGGCAGGAGTTCATTAACAATGAGCAAACTTTTCATTAAATATAATTAAAATTAGTCAAATTCTTTCATTCTGTCATTTTTGGAGTTACAAAGTATTACCTAAATTACAAATCTGTGACTCATCTGGGAGAAGAAGAAGACATGTAATACTTTCATTATTTCTTCCTAATTTCCTTTGGTGGGATTATTTCTAAAAACACAGGCACTTACTGTAATTCACTGAAACAATCGTCCAGTTCCATTATATGTACCTCTATATCTACCATTTGCTTTATACGACTCCGTAGGGTGTTTCTCTAAAATTACTAAAAACGTTTTAAAAGTGAACCTATAGTAAACTCACCAGTGATTAATGTCTTTAAAGAAACAAAGATAAAAAATACTTGGTCCTTATTTTTGAGTGCCATCCTCACTGTTAACACATACTGCATGTTTGTGCTTTTTCCATTTATTTCAAGAACCTCACCACTATGGGATGCCATTTAAGTCAATATTAAATAAATACATCAATAAATATCACTATGACATAAATGAATATATAAATAAATATATCCAAATATTTTTTTATTTTATTTTATAAACTAGTGCCTTGAAATAAATACATGTGGCACTATGAAATTAAAGCACCCTGAAAGTAATAATGTGACATGAAATAATGTCCCTTGAAATGCATAAATGTGGAATTCTGAAATAAAATATAAAGTAATCTAGAATTTTGAAAAAAAAAAAAAAGTATTTATTGGTTACATTTATTTTAATAACGTATTTATTTCCTGATTTATTCATTTATTTACAGTTTAATTTATTTAATATTGACTTAAATAGCATTCCATACACCTCAACCTACTCAGTCACATTCATACAACCAGCTTCACCACATGAACCAAATCCTGAAGGTTGACACCTTGTGGCATCATTCTGTTCTGTGCAATAGCGCAATATCACACAGCGGAGCTCCACCAGAGCGTATGGAATGTTGTGCGCGTCCCCGCCCTTCTGTTTGCCGTCTGATAGTTCCTGCAAGGCCTCAGCGGTACTAGACTCACCCAAAGCACAGTATATATGTACATCTTACAGTGTAACCGTTAGCACCAGCACAGCCTGCCCCCACCATGGTCCCGCGTTACCATAGTAACCTGGAGTAGGTTTTTTTTTTAGTAGTAGTGCACCCGTCCGATGGTGCCCGTCCCCGTCCCCAGGATGTCAGGCTGGCCGTTCCTCCAGATCTCCCGGATGATGCGCTCCCTCTCCTCCAAACGCTGCGCTCGTTCCAGCTCCTCGGCGGAGGTGAACACGTTCACGCCGAGCGTGCCTTCCGATTGGCCGTGGTGGTTGCCGACGGGGATCTCCGTGGCGAGCGGAGCAAGGCGGGGGGCCTCGACGTCTGCGTCCCGGTCGTCCCGGTCATCGTCCTCGCTCTCGGCCTCACTCTCGCCGTCCTCGGCGTCCCGTGCGGCGCGGCTAGGGTCCTTCAGCGGCTTCTTCTCGGCCGCGGAGGCAGCGGCCGCGGCGGTGGCGGTGCGCGGTTTGCAGGAGATGCGGATCACCAGGAGGCAGAGGGTCAGGACCAGACCAAAACACACGCCGATGACGAAGTAGAGGCCGAAGCTCTCCGGGTTTTCTACGAGCAGAGGCACACGTGTCATTTAAGTTCATCTGGTAAAAGCTGCCGGAAAGACAGGTGCGGCTGGACAAACGTTATTGTGCTCTACATGATATTTTACACAATAATAATATATAGCAGCAAACAACTGTTTTCTTTGTAAAGATATAGTGGAGCGATTGTGTGTGTCGTGATCAGAGCTCCTTTGTAGTTAGCCGGGCCGGCTGCTCGTGCATGTTAGTGCATGTGTGACCCACAAAGCATTTGTTTTGGTTTGAGATACCGGTGCTCTAGTATGACATCTAGTGGTACAAAGTCATATATTTTACTTTAACTGACCTTTGATGTGTGCAAATGCAGCAATGCTGTTGCTGAGCAGATCCATCTCTTTTCTCTTCACCTCCATGATGAATGGAACTTGTTTTAAAAGCCTAAACAGACCAAAAAAAACACGTTAAACCTGACTCGCATACTTTACAGTAATCCTTGCAGTCTACGCTTGACAGTTGACAGTTGACTGAAGTTGACAGTTAGCCCAGATGATATGAAGCTCTAAATGGATGCTCCCGCAGGTGTTTTAGGTGGGTAGTTAAAGTGTTTTACAGCGGCCCTTCCTCCAGTTTGCATAGGTGTGCAAACATACTTCTTCTGGGTGGAACCATGCTTACAGTTGTCAAACAAAACCCCCCTGTGTCCGTTCTAGACACTAACTTCCGACTCGTATCCTCAAAACTAATTCGGCACGTCTGTATACTGTTGTCTCTCTAGCATAAGGGGTCTTTTTAACAGTGTCAGAGGTCAACTTTCCAACTTGCCGACTGGGAATGCCTCCGGCGTGATGATACTTCTAGAGCCCCTGTTGATATCCAGAGGCAAGGCCAACAGTTGTTTATCTATCTGTGTTGTTTGTGTCAGTGACATGGCTGCTCATCTGGAGCGATGCTTCTAGCTTCCTGTCTCTCTGTGAGAATCTATTGTGCTTTATAATCGTTGTTTAATCGGCCTCACTGCTCCTCGGACGTCCGAGGAAGTCTCACGTTTCCCACGCACGTACACACACACACACACACACACACACACACACACACGTAGACACATAAAACCACACATAAAACCAGCACCATTCATTGACAGGATACAAAAGAGACATTTATTTGTTTCCCTAGGTGGTGTAATTCTCTAGGGTACATCAGAGACCCTCCAAACCACACAGCTACAATCATATGTGTTTGTAACCGACCAGAAAGACCATCAAACTGAGTTGGGTTCTGTGTGGGGCTTTCTACCCCAGGGTGTGGGGTAGCTGCTCAACATGCAAGCACGCACACACACACATGCACACACACACACGGACACACATGGACACACACACACACACACACCCACACACTTCTCTACAGCACACTCTTCACAGACACACATAGCTTTTTTCTGCTGACGTCGGCTATTCTCTGGTCGGCCATTGTTTCCCAACACTTCCTCCACTTCCCCTGCTTGTTGGCATCATGGTTTCGCCCGGTTGTACGGTCCAAATGAGCCCAAGGCTTGTGTAAAAAACAGAGTTGCCTATACCCAAGTGTTCCAGGGGCCCCCGGGTGTGTTTGCTATGTATTTGTGCGTGTGTGTGTGTGTGTGTGTGTGTGTGTGTGTGTGTGTGTGTGTGTGTGTGTGTGTGTGTGGAGGGGGGTAACCCACATTCTTTTCAAATGTGAATCGGTGACTCAGTCGTCCCCCCCCCCTGAACCCGTAGACGATTCTCCCTCTGCTAAGTGGAAGCACATGGCAAGCGGCCTGGGCACACATCGTATGGATACCCTCAACGCTCACAAACCATTTGCCTCAATGGTTCACCCACCGTTGACCTCTGTCTCTGGGAAAACTTACGTCTGCTGCTTATAATGTATGCTGCATTTGATTGCTGCCTCGTCAGCTGAGCACAATAACTTGTATTTGTTGATGCAGCAGTCTAATTTTAAATGTGCACGTGTTAACTATATGTTGCAGTTTCCTAGGTGCAACTTTAAAAACACACAATAAAACAGAGTTAGCCTGAAAGAAGGCTCACGGGACCGATAAAGACTTACCGCGGAAAAAAGATGTGAAGATGGCTTCTTCTCAGTCCCAGGTTAGGAAAAGTTGGGAGGTTCTCACCGAATGATTGAACCTCTCTCTCTCTCTGTCTGTTTTTATCTTCTTCCCTTTGGATCAATGCCCCGTGATCTTTGGTCCCCGGGCTTAGCTGTTCATTTGGCCACCCTGAGACAAGAACAAACACGCACAAACACACACACACATGCACGCACACACACACGCACACGCATGCACACACACGTCAGACCACATTAGAGCTGAAGTCACTGAGGCCTGTTTCTGTGGGTTACATGGTCTAGCATGACACCATAGACTCAGGCTTTCGATTAAACCAACGACAGGTCTGAACAATGTGATAATACAGACGTTTAAAAAATGTATAATTTGTCTAAGTGAAAACAAGTCTAGGCATTTTTTTCCTTGGTTCAAATGCATGAGAACTAAATGGGCAGCGATCAGCACCATGACAACATGCAGAAAATATGAATACAGAAAGAAAAGAGACTTCACGTTTACAACCCCAAACCCCCACAATTTCCCCAAAATATTATCATCCACACACGCATAATGCCCCACCACATCGCTGCCTAAAACAAGCCCATATTGTGCAGAATGTTGGCATTTTCCATGCCAGGTAGGGAGAGTCAACTATGCAGAAATGCTGTGTTTACTAACTCTAACTTAGGAAAAAGCCCCTCTCTCAGCGAGCGTTGGTTTAGCAGAGCGCTTGTGCTTCCTAGAGTGGATTTTAAATCTTGCTGACTACAGCGAAACCCACATAGGCTACACTGTTCTGCCCAAAGATCGCCCGCAGGCTATAGCGACAGGCCTCCGTCGTTATGACGGCAGGCTTTCCGAGCCATCGCTCCTTTGTTCGTGATGATCTCCTCCTCTCTGTGTGGATGGATCCACGATGTGAGTCTTACTGTAGCGCTGTCGTCCTACTGAGCAATGCCCAAGGTCATATGCTCCAGTGACCTCCCACGGCAGCTATCGTCCTTTATGGTAAATGGACTGCTTTTATATAGCGCTTTAATCCAAAGCACTTTACAGTATTTTGCCTCACATTCACCCGTTCACACACAGGGAGCAGTTGGGGGGTAGGATGCTTACAGGTAGGTCAACACTGGGGTTTGAACCCATTCCAGCTGGGAGCCCAAAACCCAGACCACTAGACCATACTATTACCGGAATACCAGTCATCTATCCCAGGCAGAGAAAAGGAAACAACAGCTTCTAATAATGAGATGTTTAGCTTGTTGTCTCGCGGGCAGGCCTAATAAAGTGAATGTCTCAGGGCGTACTCACACTTGGCCCAGTTGCCTTGAACCGTGCCCGAGCATGATTGTCCCCCTCCCCACTCCCCCGCTGGCCTGCACTCACACGGCAGTTATCATTCAGGGCCAGGGCACGCATACTCCAACACATCAGGTTGGCTACTTGGTTTCAGGACAATTATTTTGTCCACATAACCGTTCCACTGGAATATGTCCTTGATGTCCAACGAGCTACAGTATACCAGATTTACGGAGTGCATCCCGTACCTTCAGATACATGAGCATGCAGTTTCAGCTTTTGCCGACACTGCTCACGACAAAGTAGATCGTTATTGAGTGTTGTATCCAGTTGCTCCTGAACACTCTCTGCACTTCTGCCGTAGACCAAAGTGTTCACTTTGCCACCATGCTGTTTGTAATGAAACAACTGTCGCGTCTGTGATTTCAGTTCCATCCTCGGGCACGTTTGCAATCACACTGGGAAGGGAAAATGGGTCACTTCATGGAGAAAATTCCCACACTGATGCGTACCACGCACAAGTCCAACCAAACCGTGCCCTGGCCCACCTCTTTCAAGTGGGCCACGGTACGAAGCGATCACACTAGCCAAACGAACCAGACTTTGGGGTAAAACAAGCTCGGACACGGTTTAATTAGGCCAAGTGTGAGTACGCCCTCAAATGCTCAAATGGAAGCAGGCTGAGGCCAGTACTGGTAATAACTGGGCTTGTGTCTCACACTGGAACACAGCGAGCATGGACAGGCCAGGAGTCAGGAGTTAATGACAACAAGACCTGTTTAAGACCTCTCTAAACACTAATTACTCTTCCCTGTTGTTTTGTTGTGTTTATCTTTTATTCCAAGAGGGAAATTATTAACAGGCTTTCTGCTCCCCAACTGTGTGTACACAAACACGTGACTAAACTTTCAGTAATTTTCTCCATGAAGTGACCCATTTTCCCTTTGCAGATGTTGCCCTGCCCTGCTCTTGCAAACTGGAAGCTTTATGTTGGAAATTAGTCATCACACTCTCCCATACTAAAACCATATTGATGCATGAACTGGTTGAATTGAAAACATCCACTACTTACATTAAAATTTACATTAACCTAATTGCTTCTCTGAATGCTTTTGCAGACACCACAAGCAGGAAACTCAGTTTGGAAATGTGTCCATTCAGGAACTCTGAGAATACACGTGACATAATCTTGCTAAACACACAGGAAGGAATGGCTATGATGTTACTGTATTGGATAAATAAAACCTTAAAAAAAAATCCCTGGCTGTCTGTCAACTATGATAAATAACGGATATGATATCACCGACGCCAAGATAAGCAGAGTATAGCGGCATGTAGCTTGGGAAGAGGTCAGCTGCTATTTCTGACTGAGAATTGTTCAGTTTGGTTTACGCAAAGGAGCCAAGTCACAAAGGAGCCAATAACCTAACTATCTTGTGATATTCCTGTTGTCATCCACTTGAATAAGACCACAATGGCCCTTTCCTTCCCACAAGGTTTGACTCTTGACGTTGAACCCAAGTCCAGGCCGACACCCTCCCTCCAGCTAAGCATAGCATCCTCCCCATTGTCTGGGATGGCCGGGCTTGTATCAGCTTTGCCGGATGGGATGGTTCAGTCACCTACCCACTGCACAGACGGATGTTATGGGCGATTAATCGGCCACGCCGTGACAGAGGCCAACCTATAAGGCTCGACTTACCACTGTTTGTCAAAGAACAGATGCACTCTCCCCATACACTTACATTTAACCAGTAATAAATGTTTCACAAACCACGCAGCCACAATTTCCCCTTTAAAATTACAACTGTAAGACACGGGTGGTAGAATGTATCCACAGCTAAGCCATATCACAGACAAGAGACATAAAAGACATTTCAGAGTAAAGGGAGCATGCCCACTTTCTCATTAGAAGGACACACTTTGAACCGCAGATGAAAATAGGAATATTTTTGATACCTAGAATTTTTGTGAAGTCGCAAGAATTCACAAATAGATGGCACAATAGATGGCCTTCCTGCAGTTAGCCTGGCACGACCTATAAAAACGACCAGATTAGAATTTGATCACATTTCATAATTTAGATAAACAAGTCGTCCAACAGCTTTGGCGAAGGAGATCACAGAGGCTGTCACTTAGATTGGGAACAATTATTGGAATCAGTTAACTTTGCCTTTAACAATGTCTATAGTCTAGTACATGTAACTCAATTTCCTCCTTTCATTTTGACCTTTCAATGTTTGGATCGCTATTTGCAAATGGTGGAGATCAATATAAACCATAACATTCTCCACTTGAATAAATATACATGCTGTAACATTTCCTGAGATTTTGAATAGAAGGTTAATAGCCTTTCCTACTGTGCTCCAAACTCCCAAAGAATATGCCCTTGCTCAGATCTTGTGGATGCTCTTTAGCCAGAGACAGAAGAAAAACAACAGCGGTGAAGGAGCTTCCTCTCTATGCAATAAACATTTCCAAATGTACTTTCCCATTTGTGGTGTCTGCTAAATAATTCAGAGAACCCTGTGGTGTAATGTAACCTGTAGGGTATACGGCTAGTTTTCTTATTATCCATTAATGGCACAGTTAGTCAGTCATTCTCGAGAATGCTTACTAACTTCAAGCTAAAATCAAAACAGACTCCCTCCGAAGCTCCTCCCTACACATTGAAACGCATTGCAACGCCAAGGGCATTATTGTACAATAGCCGACTACACCTTTAAGGTTGCATAAAAACAGTATTTTCATTCCTTGCTGTTTTGACAAGGGGTATTTGGGCTCACACATGTATTAGTGCTATTTGCCTTTGTCATGGCCTGCCAGCCACTCTGATGGAGTTTGTTTTATTTGGAAACTAGTTTGGCATGTGGTTGCCATCGACCTAAGGACACTGTGCACCAGGTAAAAATGACCTTCGGTTAGACTGGGGTCAAATAGTATGGCTACATCATACATACTCTGTATTTGAGACTGTTTTGGTGCGTAATGTAATGGCCACATGGACCTCTACCACAGTGCCAGAAATGCACCACAATCAGACACAAGCAGACATCAATCTACCTAGAGCAAAATCTCTCCACTCGTCTGGGGTTTCACAGGTAGAAACATATGGCTATTATTTGTGATTAATATTTGTGCCATCTCTGTGCCAGAGTAAGCTGCCAGCGGAAAATAACAAACTGCCTCAGTGTTCATAAGGTTGTAGCCTACAGGAAAAAAACAACTTCAGAACTAATTCAATCGTGTTTGAATCCTGCCTGCGTTCTGTCTCAAATAACATTTCAACTTTGGCAATTTTATTTTATTACAGTATATAATCTCATCCAAATGTATTCGGACAGACTTTTAAGTATTTGCCGTCTAGTTGAAGGCAAGCATTGTTTATTCTTTTTAATAAATATCTTGTATATGAGCGTGCACTATATTTGACACAGTGGCCTTGAAACACAACACTTTCAGCTTGAAACTAGCTCCTGAAGCTTAACACATTTTTATGTCTTTTAAAGGTTGGCGGCTAACTGCCACACATCAGACTGGCATCTGAATCCTTGAATTAAGAGTGAATCAATTTGCAGTACTGTATATGTCCTATGGCTGTGGGGAGAACTTCTTGTGGTCTATCTATTCTCTAATAGCTACGGTAATGGAGATATGGGCCTGGGCTGGGTTAGGGCAAGTAAGTAATAGTGCCCAGATGTGTTGTGATGGGAGACAGAACACTTTACTTTGCAATGGAGAAGAGATGTGCGTGCTCTTATTGACCTGAGCTTATTTGAACATACATAGAACAGCCTCACCGGCTTTAAATTATTTCTAAGGGGAATCAATGAGGCAAAACGGGAATGTGTGTGTGTCTGCTTGTGCACACACGGCCTGAAAGTTATCTCTTTAATTTCACATTTCAGATATATGCATAATACGTGCTTGTGTGTCACTTTTGTTTGCATGAATACGCTCCTGAGTAGTGCGTCTGCATGTGTATCTATATCTATCTATAGGTCCTTTCACGTAAAACTAATGCTGTTTGTGTGGTGTGGCCAGTTATGTTGTCTGAAGGCACCTGAAACGACTGGTCTAATGCTGACATCTGTCGAACATGTCATGTAGCCAAGCATTCCTCTTTCATGAAAACCTCGTGTGAAACAAGACATCTTGATTTGCCCCCCCCCACTTGTGACATCAATTCTGGATGGTAACCAATCATCTACTGAGTGATCCTCTCACTCAACATGCCCTGGCGCTATTAGCTCAGACATGCTTAAAATTAAAACGCCAACTGAAATGGAATATTCAGCTGGAAAGGAGAGAAATAGCCTCTCCAAAATGACAGTTGATGAATGATCTGGGAGCCCGAACCCCCTAGTGCCATAAATAGAGCTATGATCTCACCCCACTATGATGGATCTATAGGCTAGGCTGTATGGCACAAAACGTGTTGGGATGGCAGCAGCTTTAATCATGTACTCATTGCAATCACGGTGTACATCCATTCAAACGGAATATGTTAAGAGATCTTGCTGGTGCTGACAGTGTTCGGTTTTGGTTTCATACCTCATTTGTAGCCGGACGTGGATATGGACGTCAGATAATGCTTGCTAGGAATTTGTAGTGTTTGTTCGAGGTTCAGTGTGTGCCCATACCCAGGTAATGGACTTGATGATGAGTATGCTAAAGTGACTGTAACATTCTTTCCTGTGGTTGTCAGAGCTGTCTCTCTTACTCATCATCCCATCATCTACATGAGATGAAGCTTAATGATCAAACCCTGCTAGACTTAACAAGTCAAGCATTTGGCGAGCCCGTAGAGGGCGCTGTCTTGGCCAGTGGCTGTATGACTGCAGTGGTTGACTGGCATGTTACTCAACATATCTTCATGGGTGTAACACCATAGAGTTTTATGAAGTCCTGTTTGTAGCTTTAGGTTATTAGAGTTTAGTGTTGTTTCAGGCTGCTGCTATTACATAAAGCAGTCTTAGAAATGTGGTATTCACAGTAAGGATCTAAACTTTTAATTAAAATTTGGGGATTCATTCAGTCGTTATGATGTGTTTCCCCATTTCAGTAAATGCACAGCATCTTTCTAAAATATGTCACTCCAAACTAAAATATGTCACTCCAAATGCTGTTGTCCAGATGTCGCTCGCTGAATCTCCCTAAAAGGCTTTATTCTTTGGCTTAGCCTCTCCGAGAGCCAGCAAGCATTTCAAATGAGAGGTTGCCCTCTGACCTCTGGGTCTGCAGAGCTGGTTAACAAGCAGCCACCGGGCAGATAAGGCGAGCCCGCAGATAGTTGTGTCACAGGATTCAGCAGACTTGAGCAAATAACCAGTTAGAGGTCATGCACAAGTCAACTGCCCCCAAATCGCCTCTGGGGGTTAGTTAGTGTTCACACTTATCGTACTATTTTGCAAAGCTATCTGATTGACTTGGGGCCACACAGTGATTGTGCCTGCCAACTCAGATAAAGTCAATTAAAGACACCCCCCTTATACTCACAAACACACACACACACACACGCACACGCACACGCACGCACACACGCACACACACACCATCTCCGTCTTGATGATAAGAGGTGCAAACTGCTATAGTCCAGCGGGGATTGCTGTGAGAACTGAAACATATGGTTAACTAGGATTTAGTGTGAATGTTTACATGGATTTAAGTATATGCGTGTCTCTGTTTGCAAATGCAAGAGAGAATAGAGTGAGTGTGTGTGTGTGTGTGTGTGTGTGTATGTGAGAGAGAGAGAGCAAGCAAGAGAGAGAGAGAGGATAGAGAAAGAAAGTGTAGACAGACAGAGAGAGACTGAAAGAAAAATACAGACAAGCAGAAATAGAGAGAGAGAGACGGGGGAAACAGAAAGGGAGGGAGAGAGAGAGGGGGAGAAATAGAATTACACAGAGAGATAGAGAGAGAGAGAGAGAGAGAGAGAGAGAGAGAGAGAGAGAGAGAGAGAGAGACTTGGTTGCTTGCAGTCTACACACATCGGACATCATACATCAGATCTCAGACCATGTTTGTTGACCCTGTCCTCACAAAACACCCGACGAGCGGCAGGATGTTTGCTCTTGTTGTGCCATTGCCCTGCAGCTGTCCCCCCCCCCCCACCAGCACACCCCCCTACCCACGAACTCTACGTCTCCCGTTGGCTTCTGTGGAACGTTGCTCCACAGCATAGCAGAAGTAACTTCCACCACATTGTTAGAGCAAAAACCTGCATGGAAACATGTCCCCTCCACAGGGGGTCAGTTTGAATACCTTTCTCCCACCCGCTGTGGTGATGGAGGCTATAAGCATTTATGTATGGATTCTGCCATATAACACTGAATACAGTTAGGACTGAAATGTGATTATTGTCCAACATGCAGACATATGCAGAAATGTGACTTAACGTCCAGCTCTAAAACACACAGTTCTAGAGTTTATCGTTAAGCATTAGATGTGCTTCAGTTCAATGTCTAGCAACTTTGTCTAGCAACGTACCAACTTGTGACGCATGCCTGTCTACTAACATAAAACAGTCATACATACCAGTCAGTGATGTGAGCTTAACACCACACAGAGCTGTCGGCCCCAGTGAAGGTCTGAATCAAAACATCCCCATTCCCTCCAAAATGTCAATGTACGGCAAGGCAAGTTACAAGTGCTCCCAATGCGCTCAGTTGATTCCTTCTCACTGAAGGATAGAGAGAGAGAGAGAGAGAGAGAGAGAGAGAGAGAGAGAGAGAGAGAGAGAGAGAGAGAGAGAGAGAGAATGGAGAGCCGATGTAGCGTCCTCGCATAGCGCGGAGAGAAGTGAGTGTAGAAACTCTCTCGGTCCCGGCTCCACTCCACACAACCAGGAGAATGAAGGCTGTCACACTAACCCCTCCTCACATTGGGAGAAAGAGGAAGCGCCTAAAAAAAGCCAGCCCTGAGGAAGAGGGGAGGGAGGGAGGGAGGAAGGGACTGCCCCCTCCCTTCATTCCCCCTCGCCGTTGTTACGGAAACAGGCAGAAAAAGCCAACCCCAGAACATTCAGCTCACTGTGATTTTCCATGTAGAGGCCAAGGAGACAGATACAAATAATACAAGAACTCCCACACACATCACTGCATGTTTTCACTTATTCACTTATTTTTAAATGCTTAACTACAAAGGGAAATCCCTCCTGTTGACACAAAAATAACCAATTGAACTACTGATTTGCCATTTTTATTACATTACCACTCCGCTTATCATATAGCATATAGATAAATAGTTAGCGTCCTCCCAGCCGGAAGGTTGTGGGTTCAAACCCCGGTGTTGACCAACCTGTAAGCATGCTTGAGCAAGATGCCTAACCCCCTAACTTCTCCCGGTGGTTGGTCGCACCTTGCATGGCAGCAATCGCCATCGGTGGTATGAATGTGTCAATGTGAGGCAAAATACTGCTATATAAATGCATTTAGTTTTAGTGTCCATACTTTAAGTGTAATTAATTAATTAATTAATTAATTAATTAAGAGTGCATACTACTACTACTTTTAAATTCAAAGAAATATAATTTAACTTACAGTAACTTCATTTCTAAGGTTAATACAAAATGTCAGATAGACTCGGATAGTGAAACGTTCCATTGTGACACAAAGTGGAGGAATGCTGCAAGAGACACAGTAGGCCCAGTAGGCCTACTACCAAAGGTATAGTATGCAGTCACTGTGTTTAGCATTCAGACATTATGGTTAGCCATAGGTTTCGCTTTAGTGCCGAAATAGCAGTGACAAGCACATTTCTCAAGCTATGTTTGATGCAGGAAAAAGAAGTCATAATAGTGTCCCTCCTAGATGCTTTCATCATGTTTACAATACAAACAGCCGTCTCTGAGCTTCAACACATTACAGTCTTTAAATTAGTGGAGAAGCGCGTCGTAAACACTTGCAAGCGATTATTCATTTTTACATCTCCCCAAAACTACACTGTAGCACTAATGAGAAGGTTGAGGGGTTATTTGGGAAAACCAACCCCACACAAAACATGGTAAACATGCAATCACAATATTATGTCACCTCCCTCGTTGAAGGAACATGGTAATTGGTAACAGTTGTCATCCGCACTCAGAAGCTCGGGCCTAAAATATTATTTACAAGCTCATTCAGGCTTGTTTTCAGATCACATCTCTGTACCACATATACAAGGATCAAAAGCAATACCTGCCCTGCTTTCAAAAGGAGTTTATATGTTAAAGGTGACAGTACAATATCCAACTTGTCCAGCAGCTTTATTGCTAGGGTTTCCCCTACCGTAAGTGCCACCTACAATCCCCCTACAAAACAGGCCATGCTGTATATATATATCTTCCAGGCCACCAAGTGTTAACCAAAATATGATTAAAGCCATACGCTCGGGAGGGGCACAGTGACATATCCCCATCGACGCCTTCCACCACAGAGGACAGAGGAAAGCCAGCTCCTCCTGAACAATTGTGCGTCACCGAGGTCACTTGTACTCCTGCGAAGGGGGTCAGTGCCAGAGCGTTGCGGTTATTGTTGCTACACCCTGCTGGAGGCCCTGGAGTGCGGCCCACATGCTTCATTCATTAGCCAGCTCACACAAAGCCTCACAGGACCTGCGAGGGGTGTCCGGTGACAGGCGTACCTCAGTGTTACGTAGCTCCGTCTTCGTTTTCCAACTGCTCCAAGAAACCAGATTCAGCGATGCTGGAGAAAGATTGTTGGTATCAAAACAAAAACATCTATCTCTTCAATGCCATAAGGTGCTCCCTCAGAAGCTCTGCCCCTCCCCATTGGACAAGCATTGTCAAGGCTTGGAGAGTGTTGTGTGGTACGGTCTGCACCACTTGTTTGTGCTCCTATTTACGTCCTGGTTTTTGTTTCTCGTATGTTTGTAGTCCAAGTAGTATAATCACGTCCAATGTGTGGAGAGGTATCAGAAGAGTTGGCCAGAATGCAATCTCAAAATCAACGACGATTTATCTTTTTATTAGCATTCAAATGTGTACTCTATATATGTTTATAAAGATTTGCTTCTTATTCAACTACTTCTTCTTGCATCTCAAGTAGAGGTCTTCACGGGTCCAAAAAAATTTGACCCGATCCGAAATTAACCAAAACATATTAACCTTACCCGATTTGCATACATTTAAAACCCATACATTGAGATTTGTTCCGAATGGACATGATGACCAACACGAAAAGTTCAGTGGATAATTTTTTTTAAACACTTCCGTGCTGTTTTTTTCGATTTCAACATTTTCTAATTGCTTCTTTATATATAAATATTAAGCTACATATAATAATGTAAACATATTTATTAATTAATTAAGGGTCCAGTTTGTAAATCGCATTTACCCAAGAATCATAGCATCATAGCACCCAAGAATTATGTCAGACCCTACCCAAATCCAAGTCAAACACTCAAAGTTGGATAGGGTTAGATCGGGTCTTGGGTTGGGTCTCAGAATTTCGGGTCTCGGAGGACCCGTGAAGACCTCTAGTCTCAAGTAGAAAATCAGACTGTAGACAATGACCAGTGGACAGAAGAGGACGCCCAGACCAGGATATCCACTTGGTACACCGGAACTCAGAAAAATCCCAAAAAATTTGACCTTATCCTCCTGAGCCTTAATCACAGTCAATGTAGCCGAAGGGTTCTGAGATTAGAGGATGAAAAACAAAGAGAGGTACAATCAATAAGGTCTCAGAAAAGTAGATTCAAAAGATAGAGATAAATACAGCAGGAAGATTGTGCTATAGAGACATACATACCCAGAGATAAAAAACACTGAATTTCAGGTATAGGTCCCATTGAATATGTGCATTATTGCAAAAATAAAGTCTTGTTTTACTGGGAGTAGAAACAAAATATGAAACAAAATATCCCCACTTGTGTAGTGGGGTAACAGTGTAAAATGCATAACTCTAAATTACAGTAAGTTTTATCTAGGCTTCAAGCCACTGAAGGGAGCTTTCCCATGACCCCTTGAGCATGGAGCTGAGGTTTGATTGACAGCTGAAATCCTGCCTTGCTAGATTTTGGCTATTATCCAACACGCAGAGAGATACAGTATGTAGTATGTCTGTTCTCATGACACCATGCAGTCTGTGAGGAATAATCGTGACATTAGCTGGTACATTTGTATTCCTCTTGCATCCTTTTGATGCTAGCTAACCAAGTTGGCTATAGTGCCATTTGGGCAAAGCCCTGATGATCGAGCAGAAGGCTTGTCTCCATCATGACAGTGAAATGCTTTTGGGGTAGGGTGACAAGATGTTCCCGTTTTTTGGCTTCATTCTCTTTTAATACTACCAGACTGTCTGGAATATACACTGATTGTTGAACAATAGAACAGTAGGCTTCTTTCACACCAATTCTATCACAGCAAAGTTGTCCGGTGTAGATTGGACTTTTGTAGTCTGCCGATTACACGAAGCTATAAGTTGATGTATTTGTTGTTGTAGTCTGTTCCCTTGCCCACCTCTGCTTATGGACTTGTTTGTGTGCACACCTAATGTCTGTGCCCGGTTGCAGAGGCAGAGGTTTAAATCATGTAACCTAATGAAAATGTAAACCTAATTTGTGCTATGTGGATATATTCTCCTCTGTGCTCAGCAGCCTTTTGCTATTCCCTAGTAGGCTGTATGCAACAGGGTTTGGTAGTTGCAGGTTGAACAAGCCTCTGTGACGTTGGCACCTCATGATGAGAATAAGCAGGCTATTTAGAGTAGTTTGTGCGCACGCAAAAGAAAAAGGTGTGGTAAAGTGCGTTTGTTTTGCGTTGCAATGTGCCGAGTTGAGAGGGATGTTTAATCCAATTGGAACGGTTGTAAAAATCTGGATAGGCTACTCAAAATATAGTTTTAGAGACAATAATATATTTTTGTGACAATACTAACATTGTATTTTTTACTATGACCGCAGACCTGGAAATGTCCCCGGTTTTCATTATAAAATCTGGTAACCTTATGTTGAGGGCAAAATGTTTTTTTCTCATTGATGGCGTACAGAAAACACACATCTAAAACGAACTTAAACCGAGCCGACGCAAATAATAAAAAAAAATGTATATTATGGAATGTATCTTAATGTCAGTGGGTTTCTCCTAAAGCTCAGGAAAGCATGTTTGTTCCCGCGTGATGTCATCACCTGGCACAAGCATGGATTTGCTGTAAGGTGAGATGCATCCCACAGTTGTTCCATTTCTCCCTGACATGCCGAACATCTGTCACCTGTATCTACTTTTTATCACCTTAAAACCTTGATTTTTTTCAGTTTGACAACTTACTGTATGAAAACTTTGCTTATTTACCTAGTGTGTCACATATGCTGAGAGTCCCGTGTCGAGGTTACACGGGTATATGTATCAGATGTCCAGCACAGAGCCTATGTGACATAGTGCTAATGAATGGAATATGCTGAGACTACCTGTCACACAACAGCTTTTAGATTTCAGGTTTTTTTGGTTGAAGTCAGAAATTACACTAGTTTTGCTTAACTCAATACAAACTCAATGGAGACCTAAATGTCGCCCACCCCCCACCCCCAGTTTGGGTGAGGCTTAAATGCACTGTGTCTCTATAAACACCAAAGCGGAAGTTGGGATAATAAATCTAAGCTACATCAGGTCTTTGTTGCATGTACAATGGGGACGTTCACATTGCATCCATGTAGTAAGTGCCGCATACGTTTCTTATAACAGATATATCCACAAGTTATAGTATAGGTGGAGCTCTGTGGTTCTCTCATTGCAAATACATTTATATTATATTATTATATTATATTAATATTTAATTTTTGTTTTGGTAATAATCACATGGCTACACAATGTAAACTAAAATGATAACAGATGTCTTATATTGCAATAAGCTGCAGATGTCAAGGAAGAAGAAGATTTTTTAGTTTCCGTTTGAGTATAAAGCAGCATGCAAGAGTAATGACCGAGACACACATTAAGATGAGAGACTTCCAAGCAAGGGGTTATATCTCACAGGTGGGTATAGATAACAAAGCAGGGTGGCTGTGTGTGTGTGTGTGTGTGTGTGTGTGGTGGGGGCACTTAGACAAGACAGAACCTGTTGATAAGCCAGGTAAGGTGAGATGATCTCCTCCAAAAGAGGCTTCAGAAGAGCAGCATGATATGAATCAGTGAATAAAATGCACCACAGACTCTAACCTGGATTTATATTGGCCTTGCGTTCAGCGAGACCAAACATCGCCCACACTCCATTTCCTCACAGCGGTCCATTGTTGGCGATCCCTCCATCGCAGGGGCGGAGGTGTGAAAGAACTGTGTGGTGAAATGAAGTGGTGAAAGGCCCTGGGCTGGGCTGGATGGATAGCACGCTCAACACAGCAACACATGACTCCACACAACACAACAAAGCAAAACACAATACAACACAATATATGACTCCACACAACAATACACAACCCAGGACAACACAACATATTACAGCACAACACAACACAATACACCACAAAACTGCAAAACATATGACTCCACACAACACAACACAACAAAGCAAAACACAATACAACACAATATATGACTCCACACAACACAACATACGACTCCACACAACAATACACAACCCAGGACAACACAACACAGCAAAGCACAAAACTCCACACAACACAACACAACACAACACAACACAACACAACAAAGCAAAACGCAATACAAAACAACAAATTACTCCACACAACACAACATAAGACTCCACACAATACACAACCCAGGACAACACAACACAGCAAAGCACAAAACTCCACACAGCACAGCTCAATACAACACTAGAAATGACTCCACCTAACAATACACAACACGGGACAACACAACACATTACAACACAACACAACTCAATACAACACAATAAATGACTCCACACAACACAACATACGACCCCACACAACAATACACAACACAACACAGAAAAGCACAACACAACATATGACTACACAGCACAAAACAACACAACACAGTACATTACAATACAATACAACACAATACAACACAACACAGTAGAACACAGCACAAAACAACACAACACAACACAACATATGACTACACAGCACAAAACAACACAGTACATTACAATACAACACAACACAATACAACACAACACAACACAATACAACACAACACAGCACAAAACAACACAACACAACATATGACTACACAGCACAACACAACACAGTACATTACAATACAACACAACACAACACAATACAACACAACACAATACAATACAACACAACACAATACAACACAATACAACACAACACAATACAACACAATACAACACAATACAATACAACACAACACAACACAATACAACACAACACAATACAATACAACACAATACAACACAACACAATACAACACAATACAACACAACACAACACAACACAACACAATACAACACAACACAGCACAAAACAACACAAACAACACAACAGAACACAGTACATTACAATACAACACAACACAATACAACACAACACAACACAACACAATACAACACAACACAATACAACACAATACAATACAATACAGGACAACACAGCATTTCCTGTGTGGCACAACATAGGTCTATGCAAACTGTTGATGTTTTCAACATGATTGTATAAATGGCTGCAATTGCTCTATATACAAACTATATGCTTATTTATAATGTTCTAAGGTCTTTACATTGCATTTTAGGGCTGGGATGTGTGTGTGTTAGGGGTGGGGATGGTGAACATGGTGTCTGAATCTGTATATTTGCAATGCATGTGTATTATCCAATGTTTCTTTTTAGTTTATATGTGTTTTATGTTATACTTTTGTTTATAAAATCGTTTGTTTGAAAATCAGATGCTACATTTCAAGGGTATATCCTTTTGCCAGATTCTCCATATTCTTATTTAAATTAAAATGACATGCACTGACGGGGCCAAGTTTTTGAAAAGTTTGTATTCCCACATAGGCAGTAATGTGATAATTGACACAGATAATATAATATGTCACGCTTCAACTGCCATTATACAACCCTAGAGAAAAGACTGACCAGAAGAGAGCTCAAGCAGAAGAACGAGTCTACTGTTGGAAAAACCAAAAACATAACTATGAAAATAATACCATAGCGGGTATCCTGCAGAGATTTAGCATTACTCTTACCTAAATAAGAAGCACATGCCGACATATAAGTATAAACACGTGTTGCTAAGAACTTTGATTGCTTATACTTCAAGAGGCGATGAAATAACACACGCCTTAATAGTGAGCAACTTGGAAAAATCAAAAATCTCAACTTCTTTTTTTTTATCCCCACATTTGCCGTTTGGGCCTGCCAAGTTGTGAACACCTTGCTTCAGAACTGCTCATTAAATCTTGACAAGGCTGTGAATGGATCTAGTTTAAGTATCCTTTTTCCCCTCCCCCCCTCAGGTAAAACCTAGGCACTTTCTCTGGTGCATGAAAACACATGTCAATGTCTCCTGCCCCCCCACTCACTTGGAGACATCTGCCAGTAGTCGCCTCTTTATGACAGTTGGGATTTCTCAGCAGAGGCTTCAAGGACTATTTCCTCTCTTCAGATATACCTTACAGCAAAGGTGTTTATATGATATTTTAAACATTAATACAGCAGCAAATGACATTACATTACACTCCCTTCTGTGTGTTCCTCTGTGTGTAATCCTTGCCTTTAATCAATAATAAAAGGTATAAAATATAACTGCACACGCTGATTTGCAGACTCTGGTACTCACTCACACACACACACACACACGCACACACACACACACACACAGTGGCAGGTCTGTTGGGCATTAGTCAGTCCGGGAGGAGCATAAGACAGGAAGTGGTTCAGTGGAGCAGCGCTGAAGGCTCTCAGTGCTGCAGACAGACAGGCAGACAGACAGACAGACAGACAGACAGGCTGATAGGCAGGCAGACAGACAAACAGACAGACAGATATACGTACAGACAGGCAGACTGATAGACAGACAGATATACAGACAGGCAGACAGACAGGCAGACAGACAGGCAGGCAAGCAGGCAGGCAAGCAGGCAGACAGACAGACAGACAGACAGACAGACTGATAGGCAGGCAGACAGACAGACAGACAGACAGGCAGGCAGGCAGGCAGGCAGACAGAAATTCAGACAGGCAGACAGGTAGACAGACAGGCAGGCCCACAACCACAAGGCTGCCGTGGCCCACACAAGGCCCCTGTTTGGGGGGGGGGGGGGGGGGGGGGGGGGGGGGGGGGGGGGGGGGGGGGGGGGGGGGGGGGGGGGGGGGGGGG
>JAODUK010011322.1:0-29278 GCA_027564635.1 Typhlichthys eigenmanni | reverse complement strand
AAAAGAGCCGGCTCTTATTGCTGAGCCGAGTCTAAAGAGCTGGCTCACCAAAAAGAGCCGGAATGCCCATCACTAGTAGCTGGCAGTATTGTATGCGCAATAATCGAAAGGTATAGTTTTATGTCACAGATAAGCTTCCGTAGGTTTTGTGTTGCTGTGCTCGACAGGCCTGAAGTGGATTGTGCTTCAACGATTTGTGATAGCATATAATAAAGTGTTTCAATTATTTTTATATTTTCTGTTACCTTGGTGAGTGCATATTTCACGTAATACTATTTTTTTTACATTTCAGGAATTGGTAAATGTACGGTACCTGGAAACGTTAATGGATGTGTTAGCTTAGCAGCTAGCCAGCGTTATCATATGGTCATACGACTAATTAGTTACCAGAGGTTACTTGTCGTATTTAAGATAACTTCACGCTACGTAATTTCAAATTATGACCAGTTCTTGTCTCAGATGCTATTTATTAACTAAACATTGTTCTCTAGCCAGTCAATCATGTCTTCCGATGCCCTTAAGAAGCGAAAGGCTAAAGTTGTCCGCAGTGAAGGTGGTACTCCAGAAATGAAGCGAGTTCGTGAAGGAGAACAGCAGGTTTGTGCAGCCGTAGAATGGATGTGTTATCGGGAAAAGCAAACCTTACCAGCATCAACCCTGAAATATGTTCTGGTAATACATGGGTTATTATGCAAACAGCTAGTTTGAGGGAATTTGATGGTCACAGCCTACCAATCACAGCCTGGCCTCCCGTATTGTAAGCCCAACTTGGACAAGGAGAAACTGCTGCGAATAAAGCAGTGTAATCATGTAGTAATACAGTTGTCTCTTTTTAGGAGGTACGTGTTTATAACGAGGAGGTTGAACTTGATAAAAGAGACCCGCAGCAGGACTATAAACAGTACAAACAAACATGTGACAGTTTGGCCAAACTCATGGGAGAAATCCAGGAGCTCAAAGCCAGCGGAGCCAAAGAAGGGGTGAGAAATACACTTTACTTTAAACTGAGTTGCTTGTCTGGGATACATGCGTCCTTAATAGAACGTTTTAAACAGCTGCAGTAGACCTTCAAAGTCGACTCAAAACAAATTTTTATAATTAATATGAATCTCCATCAGGTTAAAATAACAGGCATAGCCAATGAATACTGGATTTAAACACCACTAATACATTAAATAATCTGTATTTTAAGAGTGCTGAGATGGAACAGAGACGCATGCAGAGTGGCATTCTCTTCATGAATCTGAAAAAACTCAACCGTTTGGCTCATATGCGACTTAAGAAAGGCAGAGATCAAACACATGAGGTAAAACACGTGTATATATAAACATAAGTATGCTTACTTTAGTATATGTGCTTATTCATACTTTTTCTACATCTCGCCCCCTAAGGCCAAGCAGAAAGTGGATGTTCTCCACCTTCAGTTGCAGAACCTTCTGTACGAGGTCATGCACCTTCAGAAAGAGATTAGCAAATGTCTGGAGTTCAAGTCAGTACATTTACCATTTAACCACCTGCGCTACTAATATCTGCAGGAATTTGCATTTCACAGCAGATGATTAACCTTCCTTTTCCCCGGCCCAGGTCTAAGCATGAGGAGATAGACTTGGTCAGTGAGACGGAGTTTTACCAAGAGGCTCCATTGGAGATTTCAAGGCCACACCTCACTAAAGATGACCCACACCAGCTCACACTGGCACGCCTGGACTGGGAGCTAGAACAGAGGAAGAGGTGGGCGCCCACACACATATAAACCTATATAAACAAAACCGGTTATGCGGTGTTTGTTGTGAAAGTGTGGAGTTGTTTGAAAGTGTCCTCATGTGAGCTGAATGTGTACTGTGAATGTGTTGTCACATCTGTATGTATACATGTATATTATATGTTAGTAGATCCAGCCCGTTTTGCGTTGTTAGTCGAGCAGCTCTCAAATAATCACGTCTCTGTATACAGGCTGGCAGAGAAGTACAAGGAGTGTCAGGCCACCAAGGAGAAGATCCAGAAAAGCATTGAAGTGAAGAAGGAACATCTCAGCAGCCTTCAGCCAGGCTTGAATGCCATCATGCAGGTACCACTGCTGTTAACAAACACAGATTTAGCCTATAGCCTATATACTGCTGACGTCACACCAATGTCACCAAGTCATGTTAAGCCCCATATATAAAATAAATAAATGATCTCTTTTGCGATTATCCTTATCACTGAACATTTCTTCACCTGCTATGTGCCCTAGATGATCATTTATACAATAATTTCTTACCAGTTTAAATATATATATATATTTAGAGCTGGAATACAACCCAGAAAATTCCACTCTGGTCCTGTTTTCACACCTTGTCACATTTGTTTGTTATTTTAAGGCATTTTGACTATGGGCAGAAAGCAATTAACGTAATCTTCGGTGGTTAATGTTCTTGCATAGCGTGACAAGTCATTGGACTCATCATATTTCTGTTGTGAAACTGCGTGCCTGCGTATGTACGTCATCATTGTAAACCGTACATGGGTCTATAGAATGCTCCACAAAAATAACCCAAAGCAAACTGTGTTACATTTCTTTTTCCACAAATGCTGTTTAAACTTGTTTTAGATATTTCTATGAATACTTAAATTTATTCAGTTATTCAATGCCCGCAATTTTTTATCACCTAATGAACAAAAAAAAAAAAATATATATATATATATATATATATATATGTGTGTATATGTGTATATGTATATGTGTATATATATATATGTGTACATGTGTGTGTATATATGTGTATGTGTGTATATATATATATTTATTATTATTATTATTATTATTATTATTATTATTATTAATAATAATAATAATAATAATAGTATTATTATTATATAGTAAGTATTATATAATAATACGTATATTATTATAATGTGAGCAGGTCATTCTGTTGACATGACGTATGACATGGCTGGATGTCTTCTTTTTTCTCCACCCCCAGGCCTCTCTCCCAGTGCAGAAGTACCTCTCCATGCCTTTTGAGCAGACCACCAAACAAACAGAGGTTGCCCGCCATTTGCCCCCCTCTCTCTACGTTCTGTTTGTGCAGGCTGATGCCTATGGACAGGCCTGTGGTAGGTTAGTGGCTGTTGTTTGGAGGCTGCAAGAGGTTGTGACTCTTGGCCTAATTATGTTTTTCTTTCTTTTAACGTGCATGTTCAGATAAGAACCTGACTGTGTGGATTAGTGGGGATGTGGATGAGGCCAAGGCCCTATCCAAGCCTGCAGAGGACTCTCAGGGTATGAGATCTACTACATGCATTCACCTATTTCCATTCAGGGACATTTGATCATTATTTTAACTGGTCCATATCGCCCAGCCCTACTTTGCACTGTGGCGGTAATATGACGTTTGTGATTTCTGTTTTGTCCAGATGACGAGAGTGATTCAGATGCAGAAGAGGAGCAAGAGAAAACTGTAAAGATCCTCTAAATCACAAAGTTTGCTCTCCATTTATTATGGCCTTGCCTTAACTGCATCTTACTATCCCTCTCTCTGCTTCTATCTGTATATATCTCTTACTCACACTCTCACACACACAGGGGTCAGTGAGTTGAGCTTTCTTCTTAGACACTTAACACTCACACCAATGCCCAAACTATCCCCCAAAACCTTGGCTGTCACACATTGTGGTCTGGGGAATCAGGATTGTGGATATTTATTTCTTCCTGCATCCGGACCCCTGCCACTAGTCAGGGGATTCTGGGATCTACAAGAAAGTGTAGGTGACTGTAACCCGAGCTTATTTCTAACATGCCCACAGAATGTCTGACCAGCCCCTATCTGCTTCTCTCTCTCTCTCTCTCTCTCTCTCTCTCTCTCTCTCTCTCTCTCTCTCTCTCTCTCTCTCTCTCTCTCTCTCTCTCACGTTAGGTCAATATCTTCTTCATTGTGATCTTATCAATCAGATTTTGATCCCCAATGTAATACCTGCTGCCTTGCCTTTCTGCTGCATTGGCATATGCCAGCTCAGCTACAGCTTCCTCATTTCCTCCCTCCTCCTCTTTCCCTTCTTCACTCTATCGCTTTAAACTGCAACGTTTCCCCTGTAATTGTAGATGGTTGAACGATCGATATCATCCACATTGATATCTGAATTGGATACCAGTGGTTTCATTGATATCCAATATGTGATTGCTCGCTGTGTGGACTAGGCCCCTTAGTGTAGCTGATCACCTTCTGCTTGTTCACTCACAGAAGAGACGGAGGCCAACCGCAGGGTGTCAGCTGGACGATAAACGCCGGGAGATGTTGAAGAGGCACCCCCTCTCCCTCCGCTTAGACCTCAAGTGTAAAGGTAATCTAAAGGCCTCTCTTCAATAAATAAACAAAGGGCATCAATGGAAGCGGTTGCAATATGCCTTTAACTTCCCCACAATGCTTTGTATCCTCTAGAGTCTCCATAGACGGGTATTTTTAGTGACTCTACTAAGTATAGCCTCCTTAAGTGTGGCCTTGTCTATTATTAATGATGTTGTTTTTGACCCTCGTCTGCCCCCTAGTGGTAATATCAGATTAGTGACGGACAGTAGAGGGATCTGCATTGCAGGCGTAACACTATCTAAGCGGGAGGGGAGGGTGACTTAGGGAGATACCAGTGATTGTCTAAACCGTGTGTCTGTCTACAGCACCTAGGCTACAACATCCTGTAAGCATATTCTCACTCGCTCTCTCTTTATTTCTAGTGCCGTCTTAGTCTGCCGCTGTCCTCTAAAGCAAAGTCCTGTTATTATTTACTGCAGTTCATGTGGAGAGCCAGCAGCAAGCAGAGGGAGGGGGAGGGGGAGGGGGAGAGGGAGTCACTGAGTTCCCTGGAACTGCAGAGAGGGAATATGCTAGAAAGCCAGCCACATATCCCCTGAGATATCGTCCTCCATTGGCCCACACCCCGTCTCTTGCCCTCTTCAATGCTCTCTAAAGCTCTATAGTCTGAAGTAAGCCCTCAGGGATATTAAATGAATAAATGCACATCATGCATTTATATTGGTAATTAAATAAAAGGACTGCAGCATTAACCTGACCTCTGGCTGCATTGGATGCATGCCTTGGAGCCTTCTCCTTAATCCAATGTAAACGCCATCAAATAGACATTAAAAAGCGTGTGTATATTTAACGGCCAGCGTCATTGTCATTGATCAACATGAAGCGCTTTCAATGCATGTATGTTGTGCTACACTGCTACTCTCTTCATGCTGTATATGTGCAGCGTGCGTAACAGCCGTCAGAAGATCTGGAACAGGCAAAATGTAGGAACAGATTGATAGGTCTATCTTTTCTCCACAGATGACAGCATTCTCCATCTCTCCTTCTATTATCTGATGAGCCTCAACATCATGACTGTGAAGACAAAGGTGTCTACCTCTACAGATCTCACCGCAGCCATCAGTGCAGGGTGTGTGTGTGTGTGTGTGTGTGTGTGTGTGTGTGTGTGTGTGTGTGTGTATTCCACGCCAATTTGCTTCCATAATAACAGCTTACGTTTTGCATTCTCTCTCAGAGAGCTGTTGAACCCAGCGACTCTGCTCAACTGCCTCTATACAAACGACCAAGGCCTGGAAACG
Organism: Typhlichthys eigenmanni; assembly: GCA_027564635.1. Lineage (NCBI taxonomy): Eukaryota > Metazoa > Chordata > Actinopteri > Percopsiformes > Amblyopsidae > Typhlichthys > Typhlichthys eigenmanni. The sequence goes on along the minus strand of JAODUK010011322.1, from coordinate 23,694 downwards.
CCCAACCCTGCTAACCGTTACCAGTTCGATAAAGTAGGGTAAGGAAGGCTTATCATTAACAGTATTTTAAAAGGAAATTATAATATAATTCTTATTCTTGTGTCAAATGTATTTATATAGCCCGTAATCAAATTAGTCTCAAGTGGTTGCACAGGCCCAAATTTCACATGGAAACAAACGGCACCCCTTAACCTGCTGTTCCGCCCAGTGATATCACACCATATTGTAAACAATATATCCCTCCCGCAGGATTGTTACTTTTGCTGACTACGTAGAAGAGCTGGGCCATCCCTACCTGTGGGTGCAGAACCTCGGAGGCCTGCATTTTCCCAGTGAGGCTCCAGAGGTGCGTGTCATGCAAAAAAAAAAAATTTTTGTAGAAAATTTGACCGATTGTGCATTTGTAGACAACGGAAACACTGATAAGAATCTATTGCATTTACCAAAAGTTGTTGACACAGCTTTCTTGGTGTGTGTGTTTGTGTGTGTGCGCGCTATGGTTCAGAATTACAATATGTTGTATCTGGCAGGCAGGCAGGCAGCGTCTGACCTTCCTCTGTTCTGTGTGTTCAGGGTGTGTGCGGTGGCAGTGCGCTGAGCGCCAGCCACATGGAGACCACCATTAAGCTCCTGAGGGGCCGGCTCCAGTCTCGCTTGGCTTTACACAAGCAGTTTGCGTCACTGGGTGCGTGTGCATAGACCCCTCCCCTGTTGCATCTTCACACTACTGCCATTAGCCCCCATAGTGTCTGTTAAGTAACGGCGTTCCTCCCGCCGCCCCTTTCCTCAGAACACAGCAGCATCCCAGTCTCCAGTGAGTGTCAGCACCTCTTCCCCGCCAAGGTCGTCTCCCGGCTAGCTCGGTGGACCACCATCACCCGTCAGGACTACATGGCATGTAACTGTACGCGCAGTGCATTTAGCTGACCTGTTAGCCAACGAGGCCGCGTCTGACCCACTGCTCTGACTCCGTTCCCATAGGCCCTGCCGTTCACGCGTCACATAATCGATGCTGGTCTGGCTAAGGAGTCCGACGTGTACTTCATGGGCATGGTGGAGAGAGGCACAGGTAGGCTCTTATGACAGGAGCTGGCTGCAGCACTGATGTAGCAGCGATGATGCTACATAGGCTAACAAACCTCTCTGTCACCCCATAGCTCACCTCCAGGCTGCAGTGGTGCTGAGCCCCCGTTACCCAGAAGTTTCTCCTCTGTTCTCCCTCTCTCTCAGCTGGAAGGGAGAGCGGAACGGGCGCACCGACGACAACCTCAGAGTACGAGCATTTTAAAATGATATTAAAATGTGTTTTTTAATAACTTGTTATATAGCAAGAGGGTTAGACGTACCTTGAGAATATGTGCTGCACGTAGAGCTTTGTAGACGAATAATAAAGTAAATGGAATAAATGGAAGTCAATAGATGTTGGGGTGGGGGAGAAAACCCTGAAAGATCAGCATGAAGACTTGTATTGCATCACCGATGCTCAATGTAAGATATCAATATTTCTAATCTTATACAGTGAAGCGGCATTACTCTCTCATTGATACCTATGTCAGCAGGATTTGTATTCTAGTTTAAATCACTGACGTGCTGTTTTTGTTTTTCTCAGGCCATGGAGAGCGAAGTGAATGTGTTCAAAAACGAACTCCAGGGACCACGCCCGGGTCACCAGCTACTGACCAATCAGATTGCACGTCTGTGCCTGTGTCTGGATGTGTACCTGGAGACGGACGGACCAGACGGCAGCGTGGAGGGACCACAAGAGTTCCCCCGTGAGAAGATGTGCCTGCGCGTTGTCAGGTATCAGACGTGTTAAGAGACGTCTGCTGACGCACACCTTGACGCACTCATTCACTGGCATGTTTCTGACCATTGTCTTTCTGTCTTTCAGGGGTCCCAATCGTTTGAAGCCATTCAAGTACAATCATCCTCAGGGCTTCTTTAGTCACCGTTAACGCTGGCCATAACTTGGTGCGTGTGCCTTTGTACCCCTAATAAGAAATACGTGTTTGAACTGTTGGAACATTGGACCCTTGCACACTGTAAGCTGGTGTTTTTAAAACTGCCATTTCTAAATGTGAAAATTAAAAGCGTGTTATTTTCTTGAATGAACATCTGTGTTGTATCTTTTTTTTTTGGTGCATTGCTTTATCCTGTTGTCATAACCTTTGCACTCATCTACACACCCCTTCCCTGATGGCCTAGTTATAGTTGCTGCATCACAACCGATTCTGCTATTGTGGTTCAGTACTTTGCTATGCTGAGGTGAGTCATTGTCACTCAATGTGTTTCTACAACAAGTGGTGCAAAATGCACCACACAACACTATCCCTGCCTTGGCAATGCGTGTTTAATTTGGAGGGGGGGGGGGGGGCAAGGTTTCTGAGGGAGCACCCTATGGCATTAAAGATAAAAGTGATTTTGTTTGGATATAGTTTACATCAGTGTTTTTTTCCAACATTGCTGACTCCACATTAAATGGCTAGGACATGAAATCAGTGATGTCACTGATGTCACAAATGTAGTAAGACTCACTCAATAGTGCTAGCGCGTTACACAAAATGAAATGATGCACTTGACTGCATATCAGTAAATCCTGGTAAAGATTTAACAATATGCACTATGGGTGGCAGTTTTGGATTTAGGAACATCTTATATCAATGTACGCTATGCTCACTAAAACTCAATGTTGTGCAATAACATACAGCAGAAGAACCAATTTGCTTACTGTAGTCCAAATGTGACATTACATTTATTAAGTCAATGTAGTATAGTATTGTACATTGTAGATAGGCTTATTACATGCGCTGATATATGAAATGGTCTTTCCGCAGTGCAGGAGAGATGCTTTGAGAGTGTAATTAATTCTGTTTTGTGCAAGAAAGTAGTGTTTTTTTTCCTACTGGCCTGTTCCTGATTTAAACATGAGCCTGGTATCTGAAGCCAGAGTGTGGGTGTGGTAGCTGCCTGCCGTGAGGGGGATACAACAGCCCCTTTTATGAGACGCAATGCAGGAGATTCACACGGCTTCACACCTTTAGCACGTTCAGGATGCATCTATATCCAACTCAAACCTACATTAGCTTGAATCTCTGCAAACACTATAAAAGTCTCACACAAGTGTAATTTGTTAATACCTTTATTCATTGCATATTCTCAGCAGTGTATACATAGCACATTCATCGCCCTAGCATTACAGACCAGAAAACGTGACACATTTCACCCGTCAAGTTTATCTGCATTAAGGTGCACAACAAGCAAATTCAAGTCTTTCTATGCATCTGTAAATATAATACACATGTATATCTCTGTAGACACATATTCTAATATATTATTCTGCCACAATCCTCAGCTCAACGGTGTACATTTTCAGCCTTGAAGGCTTGTGTAGGCCCCTGCAGTCCTCATTCAGAGGGTTATTGTTTAAATGCACTTGTTAACATTAAGGGCAGTATTCACATTCAGGCAAGTGTTTAGAGCATTCTGCATTCACTACAGTCATACATCCGAAGCATGGAGGGCGTGTAATGGCCATTATTTGCTATAGAATCACTATTGCTTACATACTGTCTGTCTGTCACCTGCGTTGCTGTGGACACCCGCTGTTCAAGTGACCTGCCAAATAACCCTCCCCTTTGAATCCGTGTCCCACCCTCTGCCATCCCTCCCCCCTTCCTACCACATAGTTCTTTGGCATCCTAACTTATTCCCCTCCCCTCTGCCAGCACAGCTTCAGTCACTGCATTCTGCCTCACTTCTTGGCCTTCTCCTTGCTGTCCTGGGCCTCCGCGCTCGCTTTCTCTGGCTTCTCTTTCTTGGCATCCTTGCTGTCGCCTGCTTCCTTCTTCCCCTCCTTCTTCTCCTCCTTCTTCTCCTTCTTCTCTTCCTTCTTCTCCGCCTTCACCTCAGCTTTTTTCTCCTCTTTCTTGCTCTCTGGTTTCTGTGGCTCAGGTTTAGAGGCCGGCTTCTCTGGCTGGGCCTTCTCCTCCGCTTTGGGAGGAGCTGTCTTCTCCTCCTTGGCAGGGACGGGGCTCTCTTTATGCTTGTCTTCTGAGGGCTTGGAAGGAGCAGCGGGTTTGGGGGCATCATCCTTCTTCGGAGTCTCCTTCTCTGCTTCACTGTCTTTTTTTGTGCTGGGTTTGTCTGTCTTCTCCACCTTGCTCTCGGCCTCTTTCTCTTTGGGTTGTTTCACCTCTTTCTTCTCTTTCTTATCCTCTTTCTCTATATCTTTCTTCTCTTCCTGATCTTTCTTCTGTTCCTTCTCTACCTCTTTCTTCTCTTCCTTCTCTATCGGTTTCTTCTGTTCCTTCTCTTTCTTCTCTTCCTTCTCTATCTGTTTCTTCTCTTCCTTCTCTACCTCTTTCTTCTCATCTTTATGGGTATCTTTGGCTGCAGGGGTCTTCTCCTGTACTGGGGACTTTGGTTCGGGGCTCTTGGAGAGAGGGGACTTGGGTGCTGGTGATGTGGAAGTTGGGGACTTGGGGCTAGCCACTGGAGACTTGGGGGCGAGAGACATTGACTTGTCTTCTGATGGGGACTTGGGGCTAGCCACTGGAGACTTGGGGGCGAGAGACATTGACTTGTCTTCTGCTGGGGACTTGGGGCTAGCCACTGGAGACTTGGGGGCGCCCTCTGCAGCCTTGGGGGTGAGGGACATTGACTTGTCTTCTGCTGGGGACTTGGCTGGAGGCGATTTGGATTCAGGTGATTTTTCTGGAGATTTTGCTTCTGGTGATGTGATGATTGGGGATTTTGGCTGAGGGGTTTTGGAGTGAGACTTCGATGGAGACTTGGACTGGTCTTCTTCCTCGCCAGTCTCCTCTTCATCACCCCCCTCTTTCTCTCCTTTTTCCTCTTCTCCCTCTTCATCCTTGTCATCTTCCTTTTTGTCTTCCTCTGCCTCCTCCTCCTCCTCTTCCTTGGCATCATCACCCTCCTCCTCCTCCTCCTCGCCTTCCTTTTCTTCTTCCTTCTCCTCTTCCTCGTCGGCCTCCTCTGTCACCTCGGTGACCTGAGTCTCGTCGGTCTGCTCCTCCACGATAACAGTGTCAGAGATCTCCTCTCCCTTCATCTTCAGGTGGGAAACCCTGCCCTCCAGGTAGGAGTACGGACCTCCTGCCGACACAAAGCGGTTCTCCTCCCCCTCCAGTAATTTCCTGTTTGCATGACCAAAGCACAGTCAGCAATATTAAAGGTACAATACTCACTTTGTGTCTGGAATGGCCCTTCATGGTCTTCATGTTTTGTTTTTGTGATGCAACAATAAACTTCACTCCTACTACATAGGACGTGAAGTGAAATGAAAGAAAGTCAATCATGCTGGTGGTAATGTTGACTAAATGTTTTGGGCTGAAAATGGCTACACATCCTATCCATTTAAAATCACCAAAGGCCCTTGCTTACAAGTGTACTATTGGAACACTTGTGTGTCATCCAAATAAAATGGTAACATTAATGGGAGCTGCCCTTTTTAGCACTTTTTTACATTGTGCAGCGGGTGGAGTCAAAGTCAGAGCTGGGCTGAAGCGACACTTTAACTTTGATTGTTTTGGTCCAAATCACCACATGCTGCCCCCCATGCACCTCAGTGCAGTACCCACATTCCTCTCAACTCATTATTATGATCCAAAACATAAACGGTGAGATGGGTTTCCTGTGGCCCTAGAATTAAATTGAGGAGTGTATCGTTAAGGTAAACCATTTAGATTTAGGCTTCTTTAGGGCAGAGCCTATAACACTGTTATCTGTGGACACTATCCAGCCAAGTGTAACCAACCTGTAGGCGGCAATTTCAATATCTAGCGCCATCTTGACATTCAGCAGCTCCTGGTATTCTTTTAGCTGGCTAGCCATCTCCCACTTGGTGCTCTTCAGCTCAGAGTCCAGTTGATTGATGGTCTCCTGTAAAGCGGAAACATTAGAAATGTTTACTGCATAGAATATGTTCTCATTGACATTCCATGTTAACCACCCATGTTTGTGTGAGTGGGTGGAGAAGAGAGATGAAACTGGTGTGCGTGTGTCTCTGCTGGCAAGGCCTTGCCTGTAGTGAGTTGATGTCTCCATGGTGTCTGTCCTCACAGTCCATGCGTTGCCTCTCCAGGGACTCCTTGGTTCCTCTGAGAGTCTCCAGCTCGATGGTGCGGCTCTGGAGCTGCCGACGGTACTCTGAGATCTCATCTTGGCTCCCACGGATCGCATCCTGATTGGACATCGCTGCCTCAGACAGACGCTCCATTCGCACTGTAAAGATGGCACACACATATGTAAATAGGAGTGCTGTGTGTTATGGTTTCCAGAGTGACCCTAAAATGCTTTCAAAGATTTGAAAACGATGACCCACTTATTTATGGGGGTCGACAAATAAACAAGAGCTGGCTTTTAATCACATCAGGTAGAAAATGTAATATGGTCTTTGTCATAGGTGTGCACCTTAGACATTTGACAGCCAGTCACAGCCTGAATAACCTTGACACTGTCCATCTGTTAAACAGCCAGTCAGTGGTCTGACTCAGCCCCCCCAGCAACCTGAATGAGCCCCCACTCCTGCAGTCAGCTAGACAGCACAGAGCGATGGTCATACTGTTTGCACTTAACATCGAATTATCAACTCAGCGTGTAAATCCCGGGCTATTGCAAAGATCAACATTTCAGGTTCAACGTTGTGTATAATGTGTTCAGTCAGCAGCACGCAGTCTTCTTTAGAAAGCCTACCAGGCATGCAAGTCTACTGTTTTAACAGTGAATTGTTTATGTGCAACCTTTTCCAAACATGTCCTCCATCACTAACCATCCCAGCCCAAAGGCAGCCTGCTATAAAACGTGACCTTGAAACGTGTAGGCTTGTTAGTGGTTAAATGTTAAATGTCATAGTCCTGCAGGTAGGTAGGCTAGACGGGAAAACAAACACTAGGCATAGCAATGAGAGCGCACTGAGTTCACTGTCTATGCCATGGCTCTTCTCACTGCAGTGCATGTCCCGAGTCACGTTTATCTCGAATGTTATATTGATGCGTAAATTGAATTTAGCGCAAATGGATGTGATTGTGCCAGTTTAGCATTTAGCCATTACCATTGGACATATGAGAATAGAAAATAACGATAAAGTGTTCGCCAGATATTGTACCTTTAAACCATTCTCCAGTCTGCGTTGCGCTCTTGGTAGCGTGAGTGTCCAGCTGAGCGCGGATCTCCCGCAGTGCGCTTGTGACGTCTGCCTTGTGGGAATCTCGCACGTCGAAACTAAACTGAGCACCCTGGATCTGTGCGAGTAGATCCGCAACTTCTTCCTCGCGATTCTTCTTTAGAAACATGGCCTCTTCCTCCAGTGCGCGCAGTTTCTTGTCCAGGTCAAGCCGCGTGAGTCCGCACTCATCCACGTATTTGGTCATTGCGCGGGCTGCGGCCTCCATCTCCTCCCGGTTACGCGCCTCATCTTCAAGTCTCGCCCGCAGCTGTTGAATGTCCTCTTCCAAGTGCTCCTGCTCCAGAAGTGTACGGGATTTCTCTCCTGTCAGCTGTTGCAGGAGATCCCTCAGGTCACCGAGTTCTCTCTCGTAGTGCTCCCCAACTGACGCGCGTCCAACCTGGCTTTGCCGCAGCGCTGCCGCTTCCGCTTCCAGGTGCCTGTTGTGCAGCTCCAGGTTCCGTACCTTGTCGATATAGCCGGCGAACCGGTCGTTAAGAGCCTGGAGAATCTCTTTCTCGTTCCTTCTCACCATGTCTCCGTTGTAGTTGTCTATGGTATCGACAGATAAGGGCTGGCTATAGGTGGCGCGGCGGCGCTGGGAATGAAATCCGCTGGACGACACAGAGGTCGTGCGGGCTTTGCGGTACCCAGTGGGGCCATACAAGTATTGGTCCACCGAGAAACTCATCTTGGCTGGGCCGGAGCAGCACTGAATGCAGCAGGAGACAGAGTGCTGGCTTATATAGGGGGGAGAAAAAACTCATTACTCAGCACGCACACACCCGATTTAAAGCGATCTAGTCAACTACAGTATTTCTGGCGTGCAAATGCACTTACTCATTCTTTTATTTCAGTGTACGGACATGCGCTTTATAAAGGCTTATGTAGTATATATGTTGCAAGAATATGTTTTTTTTAATATCTATGATAAAACTAAGATGTCGTTTGTTTTCTGAGGTGTTATGCATACTGCCTATGCGGTACAGCAGCTGGCTTGACAGGCTATAACAGGTTAAAATAAGCAGTGCATTGACATGTCCTACTGTAGGCTATGTATTGCATTTGCAATAAGCTTTGTGGACATTTACATAATGCAATTAATGTTTATTTTGTGGGTCTATATATCAACACCATGTAGTTATAAAATAAAGTTCAAACGTCTATTTAACTTGTATGTGATTGTGTTTGAGGTGGTCTTTACGCTGTGCGTGGGTGTGTGCTTGTGATGTGCTGATGCTCTGTAGCTAGGCCTACTGCAGTGTGAGTTTGCAGATCCACACCAAACCCACAGGGACTGCACACTTGCGTGGCCCACTGACAGAATTCGTCCACACGCGCATATTATTTCACACACATTTAAACCTTCGGTTGGCAACTGTGGAAAACAGTATACATTATACTTGCTGACTGATTTGTTTAGCATGCAAGGTGATAGTTACAGAACCTGAGTAGCCTATCAGACCCTAACAAAGTGTATTGTCAGTATGTTACTCACAGTAGAATGGCTCTGTGCACGTGTAACGTATACAGCAATCATTAAATCAAGAGGATAGCCTGTAAAGTCACCCATGAGGCGTGTCTGCTGCTATGAGGAGGCAGATTTTGTCCCAACAGCAACTAGAATACCTATTGATTACACACACACAGTCAGGCATACACACTCCTACAGGGTGAGTGGGTTCATTCTATGCCAAAGAAACAATACCAGACAGTTGCAGAATAGTGCATATTTATTTACATATTCATTTAAACTGCCTACTGCAGGTATGCAGAAGCTATATGGAATGCATAAATGCATACATCATTTTTCAACAGTTCTGGTGTTTGATACTCTTGCTTCTTGTATATGACAACCTGCTCACACTTATTCAATCTGTTATTATTCTGCAATGGGTGCCTTTAATATAAACCGACTGTCCCTTTACGTTCTAGGATATCGGGTGGGGCAGCATGACAGAAATAACATGCTTACAGCATGTCTAGCCTCTACTTTGTGTATAATTTATGAGGAGGAAGGTAAGCTGTGTTGAGTTACAGCATTTCACGGCAGTTCTATGATTCAGTGTTACACAATTATCTGAATTATTTCAGACAGTTTCAGCGCGCTTATTGCAAATGTTTTTTGTACCACTAAATAACGACATGTTCCATGCCATAATCAAATAATGAAATAATGCATTTAGAAGCACACTAAGGCATTTGATGTTTGCATATAAGCATCATAAAACACAAACAGTATGGCTTTAAAATGATTTGTTTGTAGGTTATTGTGGTCCTGTTGTTATTGGTATTGATGCCATTCATTTCTTTCAAAATAAGTTGACAGGGTCATGACATTGACAGGGTCAGAAGTAACTGCAATTAAAATCCTTCGCTCCAGCATCTTCTGCTCTGCTTGAGCAGACCTTGTTTGAAATGCATGGAAACAGAGAGAAATGTGGAAGCCCAGAAGGATCAATGTGCAGACACTTGACAGCCAAAATGGATGCGGTCTCAGGGGAATAAAAATACCTGTGAAAAGGGTGTGTGTGTCTGCGTGCCTACATGAGTGTTTGCGTGTGTGCACGTTTTCTTTGGGTCTCAACTGCAGGTGGTTGTGTTGAGGAGTGCCGTTTGTTAGGATGTATATTTATAGCTTACTGCGATGCAAGAAGATGAAATAGCGGGGGTGGGGGTTTGTTGAACAAGGCAGGCAGAGGTGGGGATTAGGGTGATGTATTGATGGACAGTCGATAGGAAGGGGGGTGGGGTGGGGTGGGGTGGGGGGGGGCCGATGGTATGAGAAAGCGAGAAATGGGTGAAAAGAAACACCCTGTGAGGGAAATTGGAAAAATGGCTGTCCTGGCAAACTCAGAGATGACTCAGCTGTAATATAATTACTGTAAGGCCATGGTTTCCATTATGTTGTCTTAGCACCTGCTTGTCTGTGTGTGTGTGTGTGTGTGTATGTGTGTGCGTGTGCGTGTGTGCGCGCGTGTGTGTGTGCGCGTGCGTGTGTGTGAGCGTGTGTGTGTGTGTGTGCGTGTGCATGTGCGTGCGTGTGCATGTGCGTGTGTTTAACATGTTATTCTATGTCAAATGGAAAGGTTCAGCCATTAATTCCAATAAAAATAAAGCATTAAAAAAAGAAAAAGAAAGAAGAATCTACTAAACCGATATTAAAAGTGCACCCAGTTGAGTCTTCACTGTGGATGTCAATGTCAATGTCAGATGACCTTTATACATCTAACATCCATATAATATATAATATATAGCATACAGGAAAATACCTATTCGATTATCATGCCAAATAATATTGTATTTTAATGGGAGTTACAAGAAGTTATATGAATAGCCAATTGGTGGGCAGTTATGAGAATGACTATCATTTTAATATTGTAATTTAGCCAACAGGGGGCACTAGAGCTTTGAATGTAGTGAGACCTACTTCCTGTCCTCTGGAGACGAGAGATGGAAGGTTCAAAACAAAAATAAGGGTTTTTGTGCTGTTGTGCCAAAGTCAGATTAGGCTACTTGTTATTAGGGAGAAAAGCTGTCGACGATGACAAGTAAGGCACATACGTCTATTTCTTTGTTAAATATATGGGTGCAAGAAAACAACGGCCTAGTAGATAAATGGAAGGTAAGGTCAAGCAGGCTTAATTATTGTAGGCTTATCACTCTGTGTGCAATGAACCTGTAGACTATCACAACACAACACAACACGGGGTCGTATTATATGGTTGATGTATACTACATGGTGTACAATGTTTTCTCTTAATGTTTTCAGTGCAGATGTTGCTTTAAACCCTGACGTCTCATTTGGCACTCGACTTTAGGCTATGCATTAATGTACCGTAATATGCTTAATCTGAAAAATATAATAATAAGAAGAAAAGGTCATTACTTAAGTGTTTCATGAGCTGATACAGTAACATTGTCTCTGTGGTTTTAGCAACACGTACGAGGAGGCACCTCATCCACGGAGGAGAATCAATGCAGACTGAAATGGTGTTCCTCAGAATTCAACAAACTTTCTATGAAAATTCAAGGTATTTTATCTAATTATTTGTAAATAAAATGTTGTAGTGTTTCTGTTCCTCCTTCAAGTTCTGCCCTGTGTTGCAGGTGTCCCTGCTACACAAGGTCACGCTCAGCTGGAGCTGACAGTGGTGTATAATACATGCTTGTTTGGTCTTACCCAGACTCCGTTCTCAGAGACTGAGCTGCTCCTCACGAGGGGCCTAGAGAGAGGTATACCTTGAGAGTGTGTTTACTAGTTTACTAGGGGGAAGGGGGGGGGGTCACGCTTTGCAATATTATGTGATCATCTTTGTCCTCATCCCATCTCACTGTTTGCACCAGTTCTAGATGTAACTGGATGTGACGCAGTGCCTTCAGATGCTCCCGGCTTGTGGCGAGCTCTTTTTAACGCCCTGGAAAAGTCTGGCTTGTATTCCTATGTGCTGCAGCTGCTCTGTGTGCAGTGGGCTATCTGGCTGTCTACCTGCAGACTGGACAGCATAGAAGACCTTCAGGTGCATCTTGGTCTGGGCTACTGCAGTGTCACAGTATTTTATGAGGTTTTATGAGGTGCAGTCAAAATCAGGCACTGGCTAGTGATTGATTTACATAAAACGCCTATACAATCAATAATCTTGTGTACGTGCGCGCGTGCATGCATTTGTGTTCAGTCCATGTGGTTTATTTATTGTCAGTTGATTGTTCTACAGTTTATTTTCTGTTCAGTAAACTTAAAATGGAGTTTTTGTACATCTCAATAATAAACTCTATATGAACATTCTGATAAAGCACAGATTTGAGTTGTGTTGTGTTTTCTGTGATGTAGGATGAGCTTTTCTCTCTGCCGGAGAGACTGGGAGCTGGTGTAGATGGTTACAAGAGGCCTGTTGTCATGGGGACCATCCCTGAGAATCTGCTAGTGGTGGTGCAGCCCCGGATGTTACATGAGCTGTTGCAGATTTGCACCCTTATTACCCGAGGTTTGCAACATTCTTTCATTCATAGTGTGTGTCTATTCTGTACCCCTCTCCTTACAGCCACACATACTGTGTATCAGTAGCGAACCGGGACCCTCGACACTGGGCCCTCAGTATCACCACAACAAGATCAAATTTGGATCAGAATCGGTGATCTTATAACGGTTGCCTTTGTGTAATCACTGACTGCTATTGTAACGTCCTGGACTGAGCCATCGGGTAGCGCACCTTCCCAGCCGTGCTTTTTTGCCGGTGTGCGTCCGCCTCCGGTCACCGTTTTTTCAGGTCCTCAACACACCCTAGCCACGCGTCCTTTTTCTTTTTATCGTTTACAGCTGTGTGGGTTTAGGGGTATATAGGTAGGGGTTTGTGTTTTGTTCTTTGTCTGTTATTGTTTGCCTTCTGCTGCTGTGGCCGTGTTACGTTTTATCTGGCTGTGTGAAGCCACTTTATTCAATGCCGAGCGTAAAACTCGTAAATGCAGTTCCAAATCTCCGCGTCCTGTATTGTATGCGCCTGCTATCGCCCGCCTCAACATGTTAAAGCTATATAATAAATGTTAACCTCACACAAACGCACGCCACGTGCAAAAGATACAGTGCAGCCTGGTCTACATATTTGCCTAATGTACAAAATATTGTAACACTAGATCTGGCTTAGGTTTCCACAAACACGCAAAACTAACTATACTCTTTTTATTTGGGGTATTCACTGAATACCTTGATGGCCCTGAGGGTTCTCCAGTGTATATGTGTTATAGTTGAGCTATATATAAATAATTAGCTGGGTATTCTGGAAGTTATGCTTCTGGGTTTGTTGTAAAACAAGTAAAGAAAGGGTAAAATGTCAGGATTACTAATAGTTTCTTGGTTTGGTGGCTCTGTGTGTTTTAATGGACATCTGTATGACGCCTGTGTTTTATTCACCTGCAGTGATGTTTGTTGTTCATATTTAGGTGCGGTGAGGTTGAGTGAAGGACATAGTTCAGAAGCTCTGTCTGATCTCCGTAGAGGTTCCACCCTGCCGGCCCCTAGAGCTCTTATATCAAACACACACCTCCTCTCAGGGCTCTGCCTGGCCCACAAGGTAAACATGAATAGACAATATGAGCACAATTCATTTCAACTCATCACATAATAATGTGTACTGTACACCCTAGTGTTTGTATTGTCTAGTGTATTCTGTGCTCTATGTCTCCAGGACCGCCCACAAATGGCATTACAGTGTTACAGGCTGGCACTGGAGACAGACCCTCACTGTGTGTGTGCTCTGCATCAGAGTATGCTAATCTATAGAGACCTGGGCAACACACAGGCAGAGATACAAGCTCTTCGACTGCTTCACTCAGTACTGAACACACTAACACCGAACACTGTTTTGTATGTACTGTAGGTCAGGCTTTTGTTTTGGGGTCCATTGTCTTCTGTCTTGTCTCCCAGACCCTAACGTTGCCCCGTTTAAGAGAGTCTTCCCTGCTTGAGCCCTATCTTCTCCACCCTTCTGTACTGCTCCGCAGCCCAGTACTGTCCAGCATGTTGTCAGTGCCACACTCTCTCTGTGTGCTTCACAGCCTGGCTCTGAAGTGTGTTCTTTGTGGAAGGTAAGTAGACCACCATCCTTTTATACACCGTGTCTGCTATACTTACTTAAAGCCACAAGTTCACACCGTATTGTGGACCTGTGTTTGCATTGGCTTTAAGTGTGGATGTTGTCTCTGCAGAGTGTCAGAAGGCGTGGAACATTATCTGGACCTGTTGGCTGCCCTTTGCTTAGATGAACAACGCACAGTAGGGTTTATAGCAACCTTTATAATATTGCCTTTATGATCAAGCCAGTGTTATGTCTCAGGATACTGTGTTTCTGTGTATTTACTACTGGTAATGTATTTAGTGAGTAGTTTCAATTTTGTTAACAGTTATTCAGTCTATTTCTCTTTCAGGTGTGTGCTGAGGCACCTGCTCTCCCCCGGTTGCCTGAACTATTTCTGGAAGCCGCCACTGCCTTGCTTATGGCCGGCAGACCTAGAGATTGTATGGCACTATGTGATGAAGTAATCAGCACGACGTCTGCGCTGCTACCTGAGAGGCTAGTACTGGAGGAGCTGGGCAAGGAGTCTGGGCAGGGCCATTGGTCTGCAGGAGTTGCTGGCACAGAGCAAGACAGTCTGGGGACGGTGCTCTGGGCTGGAGCTGCACATCTCCTACAGGCACATTGCCAAGCCCAGCTGAGAGACTGGAAACACGCAGTGATTCAGTACACAAGGTCCGTGGTTTTCAAAGTGTGGGTTGGGACCCCATGTCCCAAGAGAACGTGCAATGATTTCAGGGTGACTACAGATGTTTTAACATTTTGAGAACTATTTATTTTTAATGTAGTTTTGTAACAGATGCATACAATTATTCTTATTATTACATGTAATATTGTAATACACCTTTTAAATACCGTTCATAGTTGTTTTGTTATATCTTTACTATATTTTCTTCTGTATATTAAAAAATAAGGTATTTTGAGGGGTGATTCAAAAGGGTTGAGAACCACTTAACTGGTTTATAATGGTTGACCTGTACTCTATTGTTGATATAGTATACAATATAACATTGGTTTTGTATCGCAGGTGTATTAACCTGCTCACAAAGGTGCATGTAAAAAAGAAAGGTGAGAGGTTTTTCCGATCTGCATGACATATATTTGATCACATCCATTTTTTTTGTTATAGTGCTATGATGGTGATAAAACTTGCTGATGTCCAACTACAGGTTTTCAACTACAGACCCCTGCTACAGACACGGCTGACAGGCAGGTGTCGAGCCTATGTAGCCTCCAGAGACTCAAGGGGCTTTCACTTTCTGGTCGGGGAATCAGCTTTGCCCAAAGGGACCAGCTCAGAGAGGCCCTTAGGGACCTGCATCTCAGCCTGCAGGCATCTCCAGGTAGACCCTGTATTTTACTTATTTATAGTTGTATTTATATAGTTAGTTTTTTGTTCTAATTTATTTCTGTTTCCTAATGCTGCATGTGCTGTCAGAGTGCGTGAGTGCAGGTCTGTGGCTTGGTGAGGTGTTATGGAGGCTAGATAGGAGGCAGGAGGCTGCAGCATGCTGGGAAAAGACATGGAGCTTCACCTCAGACGCCTCAGCAGTGTAAGAAACTGTTTGGTATTTTCAGTATTGTTTATTATAATCATGGTTTGATTCATGTTTTGACATTAGATGCCGGTTGTCTTTCAGTTTTCCATTGTACCTACATGAATCCAAATCTGGCCCAACTTTGGATCCCACTAATCTCCGAGACAGAATTGAAGAACTCACCCACACAACAAGATAATGAAAACAGGATCAACCTTCTAGGGAGTTGTGAACTGAAACCCATACTGACCCAACACAGACAGTTGGTTCAACTAAGGACAATAAAGACATTGATGTTAGACACCTTATAAATGCAGCAGATTGATGGCAAATCAGTGTATACTATATGGGTGTGTGTATACTGACAAAACTGTAATATTTAAAAATATCTTATACCTGGAATTATACACTTTAATGTGAAAGATATGTTATATATTTGTATGCGATTTTCAACAGCAGAATTTTCTAAAAAACAAGGTTAAAACTAACCTGTCTCAACGGTCTAACACCAGCTCACGTTCTCTATTAGTGGGTGAATAATCCAGATATTGGTGGTAGTATTGTACAAAAATGTACAAATATATTTAAATGAATGTAAACAAACATGCATGTAAATACAATTCTGCTATTTTCAGCATTTGTCACTGCCTGCCTTTTAAGCTATAGTTCATGAAAGATTAATTTAAACAATTTAAATTTGTTTACGCCTCTAAAATCTTCACGCCCTGTCATCATTAGAGGAAAGAATAACAATGTTATTTCACGTTTTCATTTTCACCAACGCGGTGGGCTTTAATTGGAGCACATGAGTTAAATGACCGGTGTTAACAGGCCAATGGGACACTAGTAAGGACAGCCCTCTCTTCCCTAACTGGCCAAAGCTTCACGTTATTCTAAAAGACGTCAAAAGCAAGTGCTGTCTTCATTCGTTGCTGAATTTACTAGGCGTGTTCTTTAGTAGAGACGTGAAACAAGTGCAAATTTAATTCGTTACTGAATTAAATGGGCGTGTCCTGTACGAAGGACGTCAAACAAGTGATTTTTTCATTCGTTGTTGAGTGAAATACGCATACCCTGACTGGGAACGAATATCCTCAGTGCCATCAGCCAATCGTATTCGAGAATTCTGCCAGGCCACTGTATAACTATAAAGAAATGTGAAGAAACTGCTCTTTCGAATCAATTGAGTGAGCAGTAGAACCAAGCAAACCGTGAACACCTAACCGAACTGTATTTATAAATATTACTTAAAGTGGACGACTATGGCCTCAGGGGGCGAGTAAGTTGGAAGCGTTGTCTAATCTTTTTTCCCGCAAACAATGATAATTTGATTCCTTAACTTGGCTAACGCCAGCGAAAACTGCATTGGTTTATCTAAGTTAGCTTGGCATTACGATATTTTAACTACTTTGCTAGCGAGCTAACGTCATTTTTTACAGCCTTCGCACTTTAACTATTACGTTTGAAATATAGTATTTGTTGGTTCATTAACCGTTAACATAATAGTAGATTGCGGTCAGTCTGTAAATGTGTGTTGCCATTCTGCTCTGTGGTCGTAAAGTAGCTAGATGCGTGAAAGGTACAGTAGTGGATTGACAAAGCCGCAGTAGTTGCTACTATGCTAACATTAGCTTCACAGCCAGCCCAAGGCCGAAGCCAGCACACCGGTACATAAACTTGGCCTACCTACCCATCTCTCAAAATTAAGACCGTAATAAAGTAGTAATTCGTTTATTTTATAACATGTCTGTTAATGTCTACGCTTGTCTGACGTGTAAATGTAACATAACACAACAGTTTGTTACCAGTCTCACTGGATGCTAAGCTGTCAAAGCCCTGAGAACTAGCATGCTATATGGGCAGCTAGTGCTTTCATTCTACATGAAACAATTATTAAGCGTCCATTTCGATACTGACAAAAATGGTTAACTATAATCACGTACATTTTAAGAGACATATTTGTTTAAGTGTTATTAACTGAACTATGAACAGTGTATATTTCTATCATTTATTTTGCAGTAACAAAACGGTTGTTTTTATTTAAATCCTTTTGCTGTGTCATCTGCGTTTACTTGCTTGCCAGTGCGCTAGCTACCTTAGTAGGCTAACGTTTGCTTGCTAATGACCACGAAACAGAAACATGTCAGTGAAGAGGTTTCTAGAAACATAATAAAGCTATATCATATTAAAGTTAGACTTTATATTAAACACGAAGTATCCATTATGCTAAAAATTCAATACCTGTACGCTTTTATGGATTTAATTAACAAATGGTGTTCTTGATATAACAAAGTGCTTCTTGACATTTTGCATGGGTTTATTTTAAAATCGTGGCCATTCTTGTCTGACACTTATTTTCTTTTCACAGATCCAAAAATGATGATCTATCCACTGCAATTTTAAAACAGAAGAACAGACCCAACAGACTGATTGTTGATGAATCCATCAATGAGGACAATAGTGTGGTCTCGCTTTCTCAGGTTTGTAATTATTTTTTATGTACCGGTACCATACTTGGCCTTTTTAATTTACAGTACATTGCTAGTATTTATACTAGATAATGTTCTGTTTGTTGTTGTTTTTATTTTACTTTTAATTAAGCCATCACATATCTTGTAGAATCAGTCTGATGTGTACTGTATTAATGGACAAATATTATAAACTGTATGAATTGTATTGCACCTCTTCAGGCTAAGATGGATGAGCTGCAGCTCTTCCGTGGTGACACAGTTCTGATGAAGGGAAAGAAGAGGAGGGAGACTGTGTGTATTGTGCTTTCTGACACCTGTTCTGATGAAAAGGTCCGCATGAACAGGGTTGTCCGCAACAATCTGCGGGTCCGACTCGGGGATGTCATCAGGTAGGACTTGGTGTTGCGCTGCTTTTAACAGGGCACTGAGTGGCTCACTGCACTAAATTGATGCTGATTGGTCCAACTGTTCCCATAGCATTCAGCCTTGCCCTGATGTGAAATATGGAAAGAGGATTCATGTTCTACCAATTGATGACACAGTTGAGGGAATTACTGGAAACCTTTTTGAAGTCTACCTCAAGCCATACTTCCTTGAGGCTTACAGGCCAATTCGGAAGGGTAAGCACCAGTTAAATTGGTGTGCCTGTGCCTACCCCTTCAAAGGACGTTATATTTACTTTTATATTGAACAATTAGGCTGACCTTTTGTCTCACTTCCATTTGTTTAGGTGATATCTTCCTGGTCAGGGGAGGTATGCGTGCTGTGGAGTTCAAGGTTGTGGAGACTGATCCCTCTCCTTACTGCATTGTTGCCCCTGACACAGTCATCCACTGTGAGGGAGAGCCCATCAGAAGAGAGGTGGGTAGCAGGCACGCCGGTCACCTAGAACAGGCTGGGCGATTAAGCCTAAAAATCAAATCTGGATTAATTTCAGTATGCTGGACAATAACAACTTTAATAGATTTTTTTTTTCTTTCTTTCTTTTTTTTTTCTTCATCACAAAATATTACTCAAACGGTTTTGTTTGTTAAAACTGTCATACTGTAGACTATAGGCCTATGCCGTACAGTGTGTGCAATATCAACAAATAACATAAATTAAACTAAATAAATATTTAGGCAGTGATTGGAGAAATGTTCACATTAATATATTTCAACAAACATTGAACGGGTATGTCTGGCTATACTCTGATATGAGAAATATACAGACTTTAATGCTAGCCTACTAATTCTACAATAGGTGGTGTAGCCACAGTGAATTGGAATAACATAGCCTAATCTTATGTTAAGCTAATATAACTATACAGAGCTAGTATAATGGTAAAGGTGCTTTTATCATCACATACATAGTGAAATTCATCCTCTGCATTTAACCCATCCCTCAAGGGAGCAGTGGGCGGCTGCTGTGCAGCGCCCGGGAACCAACTCCAGATAGAGGCCAATCTCAGTAGGATAATTGCCTAGTGTTACATGGCCTATGCAAGGCTTAATGCAACTAATATCTACAAATGTAATTGGAAATGGCTACAGTACATATCACAACAAGTGGGTTATTCCCAACATACATCATGCACGTAATTGCGTAAGAGATATTAGATAAACGAAAGTGTAAAAAGGTAAGAAATGCTAAGCGCGGTTAACGCTAGCTGATTAGCGCGATGCGCCAGCGAAATTTTTGGTAGATATTTTAAAACCTGTAGACTACAGTATGTAACAACTAAATAAATAAACCAGAGGGCTGGGCTTTTGTCCCAAAAATACTGCCACACGGCTCTCTCAAACTATAAGACTTCTCCAATTTATACTTACTAATATAACCCCCACAGAGATGCAAATGATAGGCAATCAATGTGTTGTTGTGGAGGTTGGTTGCTTGCAGCTGGGGAAACTAATCTGGTGGGCGTCAACCAGAGGAGTGCAGACATGATAAAGAATGGGAGGGGGAGCGCTGTCGGCGTGACTCAAAGTGTTAATTTTGAGTGACAGCATTAATCTCGATTTTTGCAATTCAGGCATTTTTCAAATAGTAAAAGAAAAAAACACGCACACACCCCACCTGTGGGGCTGTCAGTTAACTGCTGATCTATGAAGCCTGAGTTCAAACAAACTGTCTGTGTAGGATGAAGAGGAGTCCCTGAACGAGGTGGGCTATGATGACATTGGAGGAGTGAGGAAGCAACTAGCTCAGATCAAAGAGATGGTGGAGCTGCCCCTCAGACACCCTGCATTGTTCAAGGCCATAGGCGTCAAGGTCAGTGAGTTTTTGAGTCATGCCAATTGTTTGCACCGCTTTCACACAGCGTACCAGCCGGTGCGCTGGTGTCCTTGTGTTGTACTGATGAATCTGTAAAATGTACATTTTGATGTCACTCTAGCCCCCACGTGGCATCCTGCTGTATGGACCCCCAGGAACTGGAAAGACCCTGATTGCCAGAGCCGTGGCTAATGAAACGGGAGCCTTCTTTTTCCTTATTAATGGTATGAGTCATTGTAGGCATTTCTGCTTACAGGGGCTGCAGTTGGCCACATTGCTTTTTATAACTTGCATAAAGCAATAGTTTTAAATCAATCTGCATTTAAATGAACAGATTGTCTCATAGTTGGAATATACATGCAT
The DNA here is from genome assembly GCA_027564635.1 of Typhlichthys eigenmanni. NCBI lineage: Eukaryota > Metazoa > Chordata > Actinopteri > Percopsiformes > Amblyopsidae > Typhlichthys > Typhlichthys eigenmanni. Next base: position 3,311 of record JAODUK010011322.1, on the reverse strand, counting down.
CAGGTAGAGGAGATGCTCTAATTTGGGTTGACGTTTTCTAAAACACTTAGCACTAACAAATGCATAACCACTTTGTTTATTTTGCCCATCTTACTTAGCCTACATTCATTATTTAAATATGAATTAAATTCAAATAATGTTTCTACATTATATTTTTGGCTTGTTTAAGTTTGTGATTTATAATTTGGTAATGCCATGTCTTCCAGGGCCTGAGATCATGAGCAAGCTGGCAGGAGAGAGTGAGAGCAACCTGAGGAAGGCCTTTGAGGAGGCAGAAAAGAACGCTCCTGCAATCATCTTCATTGATGAACTTGATGCTATCGCCCCCAAGAGAGAGAAGGTGAGAGTAGAGAACTGGGCTAGATGGCAGTTTAGACATGTCGTTATTGTGGTTGGTTATTGACTTTTTTTTATTTATATGAAACGTTCTAGACTCATGGAGAGGTGGAGAGGCGCATTGTGTCTCAGCTCCTCACTCTGATGGATGGCCTGAAGCAGAGAGCTCATGTCATCGTCATGGCTGCCACCAACAGACCCAACAGCATCGACCCTGCTCTCAGGAGATTTGGTAAATGCTGCAGTGTTTCTTTTTTGGAGGAACAATATGTGCTGGAGGCAGGGCGGAGGTCGCGTTAACCGAAAATATTCCGTCATTGACTTATCACTGACATAACTACAGCGAGTGTTTGTACATAAGGCGCACTTGTTTTTAAAGAAGGGCATTCCAGTCGAACCCTATACTGAGAACTAAAAAAGGCGCAGACACCGCCCCTCGCTAAGGTGCAGTGATGAGCGTTAAGCGGCTGGCAACTGTAAAGCCGGTAAACAAAGCCACATGAGCGTTTTCTCGCAAATTGGATGAATCTTTGACTGGCTGGCTGTGAATTATAACTGATGTGTACCCCACTGCTCCTACAATATCACTGAAAAGACTAAGCTACATACCGGTTTATTTTAAATCAATCTGATTCTGTCCTGTTAAACGGATGCTGTTTTGTTATAGTGTAAAATGGAGACGAACGCAAAACTAAGACTATTAATAAATAGGCCTAGATTTGTTGTCAAAAAAGAATGAATGAATATTTTCAACCCTGCCCGTCAAAATGACGGACAACGATAGTATACCGCAACCACTGGGGCAGGGTCCTGTTTACTTTGTGCTGTGGTGAACACTACCTTGCCAGTAGGTGGCATTGATTTACCCTTGGCATTTGCTGTGCTCTCAGGGCGTATTCACACTAGGCCCAGTTGCCTTGAACCATGCCCGAGCACGATTGTTCCCCCCTTCCCACTCCCCCGCTGGCCTGAATTCAGGCTGCAGTTAACATTCAGGGCCAGGGCCATATTTGCAATCACACTGATGCGTACCCCGCCCGAGTCAAACCAAACCGTGCCCTGGCCCACCTCTTTCAAGTGAGCCACAGTGCGGAGCGATCACACTAGTCAAACGAACCGCACTTTGGGGTCGAACAAGCTCGGGCACGGTATAACTGGGCCCAGTGTGAGTACGCCCTAAGGCTTATTGTATTTTGTCTGTAAATGTCTATAATGAGCACTCTTTGGCCTTCATCAGGTCGTTTTGATCGGGAAGTGGACATTGGCATTCCTGATGCCACTGGCAGATTGGAGATCCTCCAGATTCACACAAAGAACATGAAGCTAGCTGATGATGTTGACTTGGAACAGGTCAGTAAATGCACATATTATTTCCCCACTATAGTAAGATAAGATGTTCTTTATTGATCTTGGGTAACTGAGTGATGCCATTGCTGTTTGGGGCTATTTTTTGTAGTGTGTCACTGTTATCGTATGTATGTATGCATGTCAGTAAGTCATCTTATTACATATTTGTTTTCTTCAACTGCAATTCCAGTTTCTCTTGTACTTGGCAACTTGTACTGCTGCAATGGAACCTGTCTGTTTAGTTAGTGCTGGATTCAAAAATAATACAATACATGGCCAATACAATATAAACAAAGGCTTTGTGTATGTTTGACTTTAGTTATAGCATTTAAGATGAAGATGCTGAAAATCCAGTTGTCTATTTGGGAACTGGTCTGACATTGATTCAAAGCAGCTACCCTTCCCTTACCTTGCTGTAAACAGAGCTCTCTTAGTAGCAGATGGGTGCGTTTGTTAGATGAACTGACTATGTGACTAGGTGGCCAATGAGACCCATGGACATGTGGGTGCAGACCTGGCAGCTCTCTGCTCTGAGGCTGCCCTGCAGGCCATCAGAAAGAAGATGGACCTGATCGATCTAGAGGATGAGACCATCGATGCTGAAGTGATGAACTCTCTGGCTGTCACTATGGATGACTTCAAGGTGAGAACAGTGCACTCTTTTGTATGTTGTCTTAATACACTTTAATGGTGAGCATTAGGGATGCTCATTTTGAAAAATAATGGACCCTTTGCCAGAGTTAGATTGACAGGCAATCTGATTAATCAGAAGGCCGGGATGCGGCTATGTGCCGTAGTTGTGTCAATGCAGGAACTATGCTATGGATTTGGATAGCAGCAACATCACGGGACAGCCAAACACATCTGTTGTAGTAATAATAATTTTCCCCCTCCAATAATTTCTCCACATTTTCAATGAAATAAGAGGTTGAAATATTATTTACAATTAGCTATGTAACTTTGCTAAGAAATGCAAAGCACTTCAGCTGTTAGGCCTGTTCAGCTGACATCTGCATATTTCCATGAACATGGACAATAAATGTTAACAACATTTTTTTGCTATTAACTCCTACAGTACTTTTGTTTGTCAGTTTTTGGACAGCAAACCTATGACATGTATTCACACTAGCGTTCTGGTCGTTTAGTTCGGCTAGAGGATGAAGATTAGAACCGCTAAAATCTGAGGCTATGGTTCTCAGCTGGAAACCCTAATGGAGTGCCTACTCCGGGTAGGGAATGAGTCCTTGCCCCATGTGAAGGAGTTAAAGTACCTCAGGGTCTTGTTTGCGAGTGAGGGGACATTGGAGCGGGAGATTGGCGGGAGCGGTATTGCAATCACTTTACCACACCGTTGTGACACAAAGATAGCTGAGCCGGAAGTCAAAGCTCCCTCTACCGGGAAATTTTAGTTCCTACCGTCACCTATGGGTCATGACTGAAAGCAGTAGATCACGGGTAGGGCTGTGGGATAAATCAATATATATCGTATAACAATTTAAAAACATCTACAGTAGTGCTGTACCAAACGATTATTTTTTTTGTCGATTAATCTTATCGATTATTTTTTCGATTAATCGATTATCACTTCGATTAATCGGATAACTACATTATTGATAATATAGAAATCC